>JAXQGT010000098.1:0-17655 GCA_037040375.1 Basipetospora sp. M8501
GTTACAATGAAAGAACCGAAAATATGTACAGTATACAATAATGACTATCGTTATGAATTATGAGAATATGAAAAACGCCCCTCCAAGGACTCCAAATCGATCTCTGGTTGCACAACTGCTCTTCTACGCTTTGCCGGTCTGGGATCTGTGGATCTGATGTTGCTCTCCAGATCCATGTTTATCCACGGCGTTGTCGTCCGCATCCACATTATCTTTGGTTCTGACTGGGAACAACGTACATTAGCACGTCGGTTGGACTGATATATATCGTCAAGTGGTACTTTCTCAGTCAGATGGTCTCTCATCTATACTTACTCTCATGAATGTGAGGAGATATGTTTTGAGCATCTCAGTCGAAGTCTTCTTCAAGGCTGGAACCCATTGTTGCGACGCCATGACTTCCCATAGGGCTGGGGTTGTAGCATTAACCCCCACCTCAAAGAAACGGCGGTGGGCATGAGGACAAAGCCAGAGAGATAGGTCCGAGATGGCAAGATGCGACTTCAAAAGAACCTTGAACCGGGCTCCGCCATCCTCATCTTCAACATATGGTTCCGGTGGATTCTTCCACACGTAAACGTGGGCTTGCGTGTCCTCTGTAGGTACATTGCCAGCTTCATCAACCACGTTTAATACTTCTCCTTTCCTCTCCATCATCTGTCTTTTCTCGAGTATCATGTTCATAACGTCGAGGGTGCCGTCGGTAGCCACATCGTGGATGCGAATCCATCTGGTGTGCTTTCCCCCCTGTCCACCACCCCAAGGGGACGAGCAGGGAATTGGAGCGATTGTCGCCCATTCCGTATACGAGTACCTCGACATACGACCATTATGCGATATCAGGGCTTCGTCGGGTGCTAGCCCCATCTTTGACGCATGCTGACGAAGAAAAGAGATTCCGCATTCCACAGCCGATTCCTGACCGAGGGCTGCCATGGTAATCGGGTTGCAGAGGCCGAAGAAGGGGGTGAACATCCGGTCTTCCCCGAGGAAACCATTTCCACGTCTCCAGCCGTATCTGACAAGCCCAAGAGACGTAGCCTCTCCCCATTGGTCTATGCGGGAGGCAGCCGAGCACAGCTTTCCGAGCCAAGATAGTTCCGTGGGCGCATCTTCCTCGGTCAGTTGCAGCTTCGCTCCGAGACAAGCAAACCACTCAATCGCGGTCCTCATGTCCGTGTTCCCCATGTTCCAGTGACGAAACATCACGCCTAGCGTCATGAGCCATAGCTGTTCGAAGGATACCCGACGCAGTCCATCGTTACTCTTCACACGGATGGGATCACCGTAGTACCTGATATGAGACAGGGCTAGGGACCATCGCATGTAGTCATCTGAAGTCGGTCTGATTTTGTATTCTGTTCCAAGCGTAAGGATCGCCGAAGGGGGCAATAAACTATCATTGAGCGAGACCTTCAGTGCCCGGTCCTGGAAGACTATCAGATCTGGGTACAGATGCCATGACGAGATGCCATGCAGAATGGCCCGGTCGCAAGCTTCCTGAGGGTTATTGTTTAGGAGCTTCTCCATTACCTCCATGGCGCGTGTCCAGGTGGTAATGACGTTCTCATAGGTCCGACCGTCGGGTGGGTACGGGAGCTTGAGGTTATCGGCAATAAGACAAAATTGCGTCCTCCGCACGCACATGGCGGCGTCGGCCCGCCGCAACCACGACCTCACGCTAGCGTCCCATGTTCTCAGGTCCGGTCGCGCGATGGGATACCGCGCCGCTACCACCGTGTTTGGGTTGAGCTGCTTGCTGTTCTTGAGCTGAGCTTCTATGTGGCCTTTCCGGATCATGATCAGCTCGTCCAAAATGGAGACGGATTCTTTATTCTTGAATCCATTCACAAGCAGGCAGGAGAGAAGCAAGACGCCGATGGCCGAATCACCGGATGTGGCTGCCGCCCAGATGCTAGTTCCGTCGGCCCCGACGTAGTCTCGAAACGGCCCATGGTCCTCGTTCCCCTGGGGATTGATGTCCTGACGAGAAAGTATCTCGCTCACGCGGACTCCAAACGCTTGTCTCAACTTCGGAGTGTCGGGGATAATGTCGTTGAAGAGGTATCCCAGGATGCTGGCGGTTCTGTGGATGTTCCCCGACTCCGCTTCACGCTTTCTGCTCCGCGTCAATGCGCTGCCGACAGGTCGAAACTCTGCGGGAGGCTCACATCGAACGAGGGACAGGTCAAAATTAAAAGTGGCAAGTGAAAGGGTGTTCTCATTTCTAGCCGAGACAGCAGCGAGATTGATGTTTCCAATGGGGGTTAAGCTAGACATGGTGGAGATGGTTACTGAGATGGTTGTGCAAGACACCGAGAAATGGAAGGATGCGCAAAGGAGCGCGCGCAGTCTTAAGTAGCGATCTTGATGGTATTCAGCTTCACATCATGTATGCCAACTATTACCCCGCTTTGAAACTGTGAGGCTGGCTACAAAACGGCCGATTGGCGTTGATGTGATCTGTTGACCAGGCTGCGGCTGCGGTTTCGGCTGCATTGATGCCGCACTTGTGCTATCAATGTGTGTTGTCAGGTTGATTCCAGTTCGGGGCTGAACAATAGATGCAATAGCGGGCGGGGTACACCCCCCCAGCTCTCTCTCTTAGCATCGGCTGCGAATGCGTGCACTGAGATCAACGAAGGCTACTGAGCTTTGCTGGTAGTACTCCTTTTGCTTTAAGATCAATGTAGACGAACCCTCACCTGACACCAAGACCCCTTTCGCGTTGAGATGCCATTAAGCCTCTCGTGTTTTCTCCCCCTACGAAACATTTGAAAGTGCAACTCGTATAGTTTTACATGCACCCTGTAATCATTAGCTAACTTCCTTCCAAATTCAGGCTTCCCTTCTTAGTACACAAGCTTCCCAGGGAAACCACCCCAGTGAGGGTTTTACGAACCGCCTTTGGAGGACAAGCTCAAGCTTCGCCCGCCAGCGCAACGAGGAACGCAAAAAGGATGCCCAGCGGACCACTGACGCCGTATCCGGCAGCCTTGGAGTCGGCGTCGCCAGTCTGACTGGCCACAGAGGAGGAGATGTGCGTGCCGTGCTCGGTGGTGCTAGTGGTAGTGACAGTGCTGCTCTTCGTGGCCATGACCGAGGTGGGGACCGAGGAAGTGCCACCGGCGGAAGAGGGAGCGGGCCCGGCAAGGGTGGTAGTCTCAGCAGGAACAGGAGCCGTAGTAGCAGCGGGGGCATCGGGCCACATGTCGGTATGGGCAACTCCTAGTAAAGGTGGAACACAAATTAGAATGTTGATGAAGTTACATGAAGGGACAGCGGCGTTAACTGAAGAGGAACATACCGTCGTCAGCCAAAGCATCAATGGCCGAGGTAGCATTGTCGAAGTGCCCACACTCAGAGAGACCTGCCATGAATTTTTGAATGTCAGGATGCCGCAAGGCACAAAGATGGAGCACTATTCCAGCACGCACCGTTGAAGTTGCCCGGCATCAGAGCGGGAGCATGATCAAAGTCGAAGCATCCGTCTACTCAACGTCAGGGGAAGCCCAAAAACAGAGAACAGACATCACAGGGAGGCGGATGACTTACCGTTGGGGACAGCCAGGGCCTGAGCCATGCCGGCCAGGAAGAGAGCGGTGGGCACAACGCGAGACTGGACGTTCATCTTGGCTGTTTGTTTTCGTACTGGCAGATCAAGTCAGTCTAACGGACGCGTAGGCAGCGTACGACGCCTATGAAGCAAGATCATGATGGAACTTACCTGGGGAGACGGTGATGAAGATGGATGGAGCCGAAGAATAAGGGAGGCTTCCTCTGAAGGACCTTCTGGACTCGAAGAGACGGTTGGGTGCGCGGCTAGGAAAACACGAAAGAAACAGAGGTGCCAGGGGGAAGTTTTATCAATGCCACAGCTCCTGCCCCATTAAGTAGCCGTGAATGCCCGGAGAAGTGATTGTGCAAGTTTGCTCTTGACGAGGTAAGCAAGCGAGCGTGTAAGTGGCCCCAGTGTGGATTTGTCAACACACAGTGTGCTGCACTGGAATCACTATAGGAAACAATCGTGTGAATTTCCTCCTCTCATACAGTACGTAGTCCAGTCTACCGTCAAGGCAGGTCAAGCTTCCGTTCTCTGTCTTATGTAAAATAGAACCATGTAGACGATATAATCCTATTAGATCGCAGGCTCTACCGATGATTGTCGAGTTCTCTGCTCTTCTCGGCTATTCAAACCCGTGGCGCTTTAGCTATGAGATGAGTAGACCAAACCTACCCACGGTTGTCCGCTCCTCAGATATGTTCCCAGGCTGCTACTGTAGTTCCCGGAGCAAACTTCGCCCAGCCCACCCGCCAACCGCGGCTACTTATGCTACTGCGCGGAAAGAATGAAATCAAAAGTCGAAGAGCATAACGGACCATGAATCTATTACCCAAAAAAGAACGCCTGGATATTTACACTGATGTACATCCCGAGATGATATATATAACCCTCCCCTCTTACGTCTTCTTCACGCAAATCGGACACCCGCCGCGTATCCTGTCCCTCAGCAACCTCGCATGCGTGACCTTCATCCCGACGAGACGCCTCCCTCCGCCATGCTCATCCTCGCCGACAGCAAAATCACTGTCCCCAAGCCCCGTCTCAGAACCATCCTCCCCTCCCTCCGACAGGTGAGAAAGGTGAAAGACGTGCCCGCAGGCGAAACCCACGAGCGTCTCCTCCTCGAACTCCGTGAACGTCTCATGACACCTAACACAATGCCCCGGCCTCTCCACGCGTCTACCGCCCTTGGTAGCACTATCTGCGCCGTCCATCTGAGCCTCCTTATCATGACCCTCGACCGCAGAAGCATGCTCCACAACCTCAAACTTAATCCCCCTCCTCTGACCCCTCCTCAACTCCCCCTGCTTCCCCAGAACCTCGCTCCTCAACACCCTCGCCACCCCCTCGCTAATCGAATACTGTATCTCGTGCTCCTTCATGATATGCCGGATCCCCTCCCTCAGTCCCTCGATCTTCAGGCCCTGGGGGATCCGCCGCACGAGCTTGATCGGGTTGATCGCCGTGCCCACCTGCTCCAACAGACCCCGGATGAAGCTCGGCTTGTCCATGCTGTACGTCAGTAGGTCCTCCCACAGGTCCGGGTCATCCTGCTCCTTGGCGAACGAGATGGCCTTGCGCACATCCTTGAGCCGGTCGATGATGAGGTAGAGCGCGCGCTTCATCTGGCCCGTCTTGGAGTAAAGGTAGACGAGTTCGTCGTAATACTGGAAGTGTTCGCACTCTTGGACGGCCTACACATTTCAGTTAGTATCAAGAGCTTGCTGGAGTGGGGGAGAAAGAAGAAGAAATTTAGGCGGCGTCAAGGGGAGGCGAACCTGTTCGAAAGCGTAGGATGTCGACGTCTTGAGGAACTCCATGAGCAGGCGTCGATCGTACATCGCGAAAAGCCGCACCGCGAGGTCGCCAAATTCATCCACCAGCGACTTTGTCTCCTGCAGCAGCCTATCCCTGCTCTCCGGCCCATGCTCCGCAACGCCCTCACCCTTCCACAGTCCCCGGAGGTAGAAGTACAGGTAGAGGTTCAGACCCTGGGCCTCTAGCTGCGACACGACCTCGCTCGGTTTGACCAGCCCGTGCTGCGCCTCGTCCACTAGCAGCGTGATGGCCTCGGCCGTTGCCTCCTCGATCTCCACCTCGTCCATATCGCCCATCCGATCCGCTTGAACGCGCAGTCCGATGAATTTGGGGATATCATCGGCGACCGCGTCCGCGAGGTGGAAGTCGCGGATGAGCCTGAACGCCGAGTCGGCATCCTGCAATCGGATGTAACACCGGAGCGCCTCGCGGTGCCGCCCACTCGCCTCGTGCAGCCGCGCGAGACACTCGAGCACGACTCGCCAGTCCCTACCCTTTTCGCCGCCCTCGACGCTATCCGCTCTGACATCCCTATACGTCAGCTGGTTCTCCAGTGCCGTTACGATGGTGCCCACGTCGAACAGCTCTGTCGGCCAGCGCTCCAGGAGGTCACGGAAGCGGAGCTTGTCGGCCTGGATATAGTGGCCCAGGATGACCTCGTACATCGACTTGGGCGCGGGCGGTGTCATGGGGGACGAGGGTATATAATTGACGATTTCGTCGAACTTGTTGGCTTTCGCAAAGGTGTACACCCAGTTTCCCCATCGATCGGGTGTATTGAGAACCTTGCCGCAGACCTGTCCCGCGGTTACCCAGTCCCCCGCCTCGACAAGCTCTTGCAGCCAGAGCTCGCCTATGCGGCGCTTCTCCTTGGCGGACGAGGAGAAGATGGAGTGGTTGAGGTCGTTTACCGAGGAGGCATCGTCGAAGAAGTCGTCGCCGCCGCCGGCCTTAGCCGGCGGCTCCGCGGTCTTCTCGGTAGGGGTGTTTAAGATGTCCGGATTCTCGTCGAGGAGTTCCCAGGCCTCCTTATACTGGTGCCGCTCCAGGAGCCAGTTCAAGTGGTCTTGTAGGTCGCGCTTCGTGGCCAGGATGCAATCGTAGGGGCTATGGATGAAGATTTTGGCCCCCGGCTTCGCGAGGTTAGGGTGGACTGTCGCAGCGCTCTGGACGGTGGCCCGAAGGTTCGCCGCGCTGATTGTCTTAGAGCCGGAGGCGCCGTCGTCCCCGCTGCCCCTGCTCATTATACTCGCCCAGAACTGAACAGAGAGCGGGGGTTGATGGCCGCGTTCCACATCTCAGAACCCAGGCCGGCAATGGCGCCAAGTGCTCCGCGCTGGGAGACGGCGGACGCCGCAGTTCTCGCAGGGAGTATTCCCAAATGGTAGTCACCCGAAGAGAGCCGCTCGTAGCGGCTGACACTCAAACCGTCCTTATCTACCTCGGCCTGTGAGGCGAGGTCGATCAAGCGTAGTTCGGGGGGCTGGTTATTGAGTCGGCGGCGAATGCCCCCTTTGGGCTCGCTGCTGGCTGATGAGGCTGAGGGTTGCGAGCGATGGCCTTTGGGAGAATGCTGATGGGATTCTGAGGTGTGATCATCATCGTCGTCGTCGTCCTCATCGGGAAGGCAGTACGCCAAAACAAGCAATAGGTTCTGGGTATATAGGGAGAGTCCCGAGATGATACAGTCCATGCGGAGACTGACAAAGTTAGCTTGCTTGCCACCGATGATTACAGGCAAATAGACTCACATCTTAACAATTTCTGCCCTGCCGATACTCTTCTCCCCTGCATCCTTTCCAACACCGATACCTCCAGGATGAACATGAATAATCCAAAGGGTTCCTCCCCACCCAACGAGGAGTCGCTCGACTGACTTGGTGCCTGATTGGACTTGCTTCAACAGCTCAGCCGCGCGAGAGGGTGTTGTTTCGCGCTGCTCCGCTGTCGTTTCATCGGTTTCGAGAGCCTGTTCGTCAATCCACTCAGCTCGACCCTTCCAGACGCTGGCCATCACATCCCACTCGTCAGTCTGCGGCCGATCAATATGACCGATTCGCTTCCAGGCGTCCTCGGCGTCGGCGCTTTCGAGCTTGAGCTTCGAACGCATGATTTTTATTCCATGCTCGTTCAGCCAGACAACGTATTTTCCAGAGAGAGACCATTTAATAGTGCTGATGGTGCCTTCGCCGGAATGGAGAATGGTGTCCTTGCCCGTGTTGGTGCCGAGGCCCATGCTACCAAGCCAACCAGATGCGGTCGCCGCTGCTGTCCCAATGGTTGTAGACACGCTTCTTCCTGGCTGTCCACCCACCGTGAGTATCAAGTTGCCCGCAAGGCCACCGGACAGATACGTTCTGTCACTCTTGTACTCTGGAGAAAGAGCAACTGCCTGTACGGGGCGTGCAAAGCTCCGGAGCTGCACGTCTTTCATGTCCACCAACGACTGGATACAGACATTGCCATCTGTCGAGGATGTGGCGATATATATATTGTTCGATGGAGTGTTCGGTACTGGAGTGGGCTCCTTCGGCCTTCTCGCAGGGCCTCGTGGGGCTGGGGCTTGGTCGGTGGATCTGGATACAGGCCTTGACGTGGGCTGACCCCTTGGCGGGCTATCTGGGACCGTTGATGGTAGCGGTGGCGGGTAGGGAGAGATGGATATGCTTGTGACGGATGCGGAGTGAGCGTGATATATTCGAAGGGGGTGGAAGAAGGGTAGTTGTATGACGTTCTGGGCGACTGTTAGTGTCTGAGAGACTAAGTGTAACGGTTGAGCGAGGCGCATTTTACTATATTTCCATTGTGAGTTCCGATAATCTATAAGCTGTCAGTATTGGGCTGTGATGCGCGCAAATGGCCTTGGAGAACAGTACCATTTTATCACCAGCAACCAGGAACGAGCTGGTTGCATCCCCGTTGCGGTAGACTGGACCGAGGTGCTGCGTCAAGCGAGCATACTTGAGCCTGGGCTCCTCGTCCTCCTCGTCCTCATCCTCGTCTTCATCGCCGTCTCCTTCTTCGTCCTCATCTTCTTCGTCGCCATCATCTGCAGGGTCACCCTCGCCATCCTCGGTCTCGTCATTGTCGCGTGACTCCACCTCCGACTCCGTATCTTGCTCTTCAGCTGTTCTAGCTGGCGGCTCGTCGCCTACATCATGGCTATCGCGTTTAAGAGTATCACCATCATGAATAATTTCTTTTCCTTTGTTTGTGGGTCTCGAGCCTTGAGTGGCGGTTGAATCGGTCTCGATATCGGATGGATGGGAGGGACTGGACGGAGCCTCCAAGGACGGCTCCCGCGCCTCGTCCGTCATCGCGTGTGTCTCGTACTTCGGAATGCAGGCAGCATTATCTGGGGTTACTGGTGAATTGCGTCTTCGGCAGATGCGGTGTTGTTGAGGAGCTGAATCAATCTGGCGTTGTTGAGGAGTTGCTGTGGAAGCTGCAATCGAGGAATGTGAAGCTTCGCATCTGCCGTCGTGATGCAAGGTACCAGCGTACCCGACTTCTTACGTCAGGCGTCAGGCCAAAACGGGGAACTTCGGTATGCAGCCAATCAGAAGCTCCAACCATGCTCCCCACCAACCCCGCGAAACTGAACTCGAGTTCGGTGAGAAATCGCGTCTCTAAACACGAGCCAGCGAACTTACTGTAGAATTGAATATCAGCGACACTGCATTTTGTTTGAGCTGCATCTTGCATCTGCTTCTACCACTTTGACACCGAAGGCCCTCAACATTCTTTCTTTCCACCTTCACATCCGATTCTGGTGTCCATGTCCTCTCCAATCCAATAACACACACAACCAGCTGAAACTAACTTATGGTACCCTTCTAGTATGGCATCAGTCAAGTCCCTTGGGCTCCATGGGCCTGCAGGACTTCGACACGCCATCCAGGAACAGATTCTCCCCGCGAACCCCAAACCGACAGATTACCGATGGGATATCTTCGTCGAGAACACCGGCGACGGCGGGATCGAAGACGAGCTTCTGATCACCGACACCTGCGTCATCTGGTCCCGAGGCCAGCTCTTTCGCAAAGCGTTCCGCCTCGACGTCGAGAAGGAATCCATCAGCCACGCCCTTCTCACCTACTTTCCTACCTCCAACCAGGGCGAGAAGGTTGATGAATTTTCTACTACAAAGATCAGCACGGGCACATACGAGAAGCAGGTCCTCTCGAGGGCCCTCGTCATCTTCCTCAAAACAAAGGCGCACATCTACTTCCTCTCCGGAACGAGCCATGTCGTGCACATGCCCTTCGAGGTCGAGTCCGCGTGTGCGGCTCCCCAGGGCGTCGTCATCCAGCGGAAACAGCGAGCCGAGAACTTTGCGCCCGTAGCTCTCAAATTCCCTAGAGTACCACCCAACTCGTTTGTCTCTTCCCAGGTCACCAACTTTGGCAGCAGTCGCTTGTCGGCTTCCTCCTTCTCCGTCGAGAGCCTTGGTAAGCCCAAGGCGCTGCCTCTGAGACTGAGCTCGACCATAGCGAACACATGGGACTCGCCACTTCAGCAACCCGAATCACACTGGCCTCGACTGGTGTGTCTGACGGATCCCCTTCTCGGGCTCGGCCTCATCGAAGTCAATCTCGACACCAACACCCGAGGTGGCATGAAACGCGCGTCGACCACCAAGGCGCATTCCTCTATCGATGCCGCTGAAGAGATCCTCCATATCGAGCAAGTATATGACGCGGGCCCCGGTAGCACCCCGAACGAATGCCTCACGCTAGCCGTCACCGTCAACAGAGACGCGAGCACGTACACGGTCTGGCGCCTCAACTATCTCAAACCCGAAGACCAGTTCATCGCGAAGCGCAAGAAGAACAGGACAAAAAGTTTCCGCCGGCGCAGCTCTATGCAGCCGCACTTTGCCAGCGGCACCACGACTCCCGTTCAAGCCAACTTCCGCGAGAGCTTCGGCGCGCCGCTACCCGGAAAGCGGACTAGGGCCCGGAAGAGCGAGAACGCCGACAAGGCCAAGGACCTCGTCACATCCTCGCTCGAGCAGGAGACCGAAACCGGCGCAAGGCGGCAGTCACGGCGAATAAGTTCCATGCTCGCAAGGGCAGACTTGTCCTCGTCAAATTTCGAGCAGCCGCTGAACACGTCCAAGCGCATCGAGTCCTACGGGAACCAGTACGGTCGGCAGAGCGGGGGCTTCGCCTCGTTCAGTAACTATAGCCAGACAGTCCATCCCAGTCTGAACAGTTTGCTGGAGGCGCCCGTAAATAGTCTTCTCGACGAGCTGCGGTCCGGTGGTGACCTGGACGGTTTCAATAACATGGGCCTCGACGACCACGATCTCGACGGGCTCCCGAAGGAGATGTCCTTTACGAAGATTAAGAGCATGCCCATCGACACCTCCAATATTCGGCACTCAAGCTCATCTCAACCGGCGACCTCTCAATGCCGCGTATTCATTTTGACCGCACCTCCCTCTGCAGTGGACGACAAGCAACAAAGCCAGCTCATCGTGGGCATCCAAGACACGGTAGAGAAAAAGCTTCAGCTTCTCACCATCTACTTCCAGCGCCGCGACAAACCGGACATACTGTCCAAGCCCACCCGAAAACCCGCATCCATAGACGGCGATTTTATTGTTCCGCGATGCGGAGATCTCCGACGCGCTGAGAGTGTAGCGGACTCCTGCAAACTCTCGCACGGCGATCTGTCCATGATTCTTATCCTCTCCGATAAGACCGGAGGCGGTCATGAGATTAGTGTGCAGGCACCGTGGAGCCAGCTCACTACCATCTCGCTACCCCTCCTCTTCCTCGATAATGTGCGCAGTCTACAATTCAATGGGCGAGCGGTGGATCGAGATCTCCGGCAGCAGAAATCTGAGACAATGAGTTGTGAGGATGGAAGTATCACGCGGCTCGCCCATTCAAAGGGGCGGGGCGTGGTTGACTTGATTGACGGCGAGGGTAGGTTCCACCAAATTCGCATCCAGCTTCAACCTTCGTCACCGATGGTCCGTCGCGTGCTGGATGTGTGCCGAAACGCACTCCCGTACCCAAATGGCGAGAGGATGGTCAGCGGCTGGTGGCATATCATGCAGTGGCGTAAGCTGGAGGGCATCAAGGTTGCCGATGTCGAGTGGTCCTGTCTTGTCATCGAGCTGTTGGCAGTGTTCCTGGCCTTGAACCCGACAATTTCCAAGACAAGATCTGGGAGAAGCAATACCCTTCGGCAGAAACGCCGGACAGCATCGTCTTCGTTCAGTGCATCCCAGGCTACTGAGGACTGGAGTGCCGTCCAGCTGCATGAGGCCAAGAACTCCCTCGCCTGCCCAGAGTGGATGCTTGGGTCGGCATGGCAGTGGGCCGTCGATGAGGTGGTAGACGATGCCACACCGTTTAGAACAGGATTCATCTCCACGCACGTCCGGTATGCCAAACAGTTTTTGGCTTCCACCCCCGGTCAGGTTGCGTTTGGCACCGACGGCTTTTTGCCAACAGCCGCCGCCCTTGGTCTTGAAGTGCGTAGGAAAGTCGCCGGCGACCTGCTTCTTGCTCTGCACCTGTTGCTGGAAGAGCAGAAGCTTGATATCATGACGCCTGAGAACGGTCCTTTTGGGGGCGTGCATCTCAGAGTACTGCTCTGCCAAATTGTGAGGTGGTTACAGTGGCCCAACTTCGCTGGGCTGTATAACCTGGGTATTCAGGAAGATTTGGACCCCAGTCTTGACCATGGTAAGCCCTGGCCCTGCTGTTATTCTCCCGTTCATCACCGATAAAGCATGCAACTAACAGCGTTATAGAGTTAAACTTGGTTCCGCCTATCCCAGAACCGGCCAGCATCCCAGATGTCCTTGTGTGGGCGAAATCAAACTTCACCGCAGCCAAAGTCGAGCAATTCCCGACTATTGCTGACATATACTATGGTGCCATGCGTATAAGCGACAAGAATCGACGCAACATGTACAGGTTCCACGCGCTCACCCCACGGACGTTCATGCTCAAGAGGTTGTTTACCCTGCTGAAGTCCAATCGGTCCTTTGTGAATACAGTGGAAGCAGTGCACCAGGCGGGCATAACGACAAAGGTCATGGAGTCGTTACCCGAAGCCCTTTTAGTACCAATCCGAGACGCTATATCGAGGTGCCAGCCTCGTCCACCCAGCCACTGGTCAAGCGAGCTCTTAGAATTCGTTGATCGTGGCGACATGACCCTGACCAAGGCATCGACCAAGCCCCCTCGACCCCAGCGGTACCAGCTCCTGGTAAGTACATTAGTTCTCCAACCCCCGAGTCTTGCAACGCATCTCCACTAACACGACCAGGCCCCCACGCACACCGCTTCTTGGGACGTGCACATGCTATGCCAAAGCCTTGACGAATACAACAGCATGGGCGTGGACGAAGGTGAGGGCAGTGAGCTCCAGGTCATCATCCGCGCTCTCTTCAAGGAAGACCGCCGCCTCAATGAGGCCCAGGACATCCTATCCACCCACAAGGCGCGCGTGGTGCATCTCGACCCGCAACCTGGGTGGACCGAAAGCGAGTACCTTGAGCAACAAAAAGAACTCGTCGCCAGCATCGCTACAGGTACCCTGGCTATTCCAGCCGGCAGGGGCTTGCTCTACTACAGCTTGCGGTTCCCGTTGCTGACGCAAAAGCTTCCCATCGGCGGGTTCAACCTCAACTGTGTCGTGAAGCCGGCCAACGTCACTGTCGGCGTGGACAAGGCGCAGTTTACGGAGGAGAAGGTATGCTGGGGTTTCTTCCACCAGGGTGTATCGGCGGGTTTGTCCATCTCTCCGCACGCTAAGGGCATTGATACCTCGTGGATCTTGTACAACAAGCCGGGTCAGGATTTGAACAACAGACACGCGGGCTTTTTGCTAGCCCTCGGGCTGAATGGACACCTGAAGGGTATAGCAAAGTGGGTCGCATTCAAGTACCTCACCCTCAAACACACAATGACCTCGATCGGCCTCATTCTTGGACTGGCGGCAAGTTATCGTGGGACGATGGACTCTCTTATCACGAGACTCCTTTCGATTCACGTAACCCGGCTGTTACCCCCAGGGGCGGCGGACTTGAACGTCTCCCCGCTTACACAGACCAGTGGCATCATGGGGATTGGCCTGGTGTACTGCAACAGCCAACATCGCCGCATGAGCGAGGTGATGATGTCCGAGATCGAGCACATTGACGAAGAGGATGAGGAACAACTCCTGCGGAGCGAAGGATACAGGCTAGCCGCGGGATTCGCGCTCGGCTTCATCAATTTGGGCAAGGGCCCAGACTTGCGCGGCCTTCGGGACATGCGCCTCACCGAGAAGCTCATTGCCATCGCCACGGCCACAAAGAAGGTGGAAGTCACGCACATTCTCGACCGCGCGGCAGCGGGCGCCGTCATGGCCATTGCCCTCATGTTCATGAAGAGCGGGGACCAAGCAGTGGCGCGCAAAATCGACGTCCCCGAGGCGGTGGTGCAGTTTGATTACGTACGCCCGGACATTCTCATGCTGCGCACCCTCGCGCGACACCTGATCCTCTGGGATGACATACGCGCC
This sequence comes from Basipetospora sp. M8501, assembly GCA_037040375.1. Lineage (NCBI taxonomy): Eukaryota > Fungi > Ascomycota > Sordariomycetes > Microascales > Basipetospora > Basipetospora sp. M8501. The sequence continues at coordinate 13,916 of JAXQGT010000098.1, forward strand.
AACAAGACGTGGATCCGGCAGAGCCTTCCCGCGGCGTACAGGAGGTCATATCCGCTGAGCGGGTATAAGCGGCTTACCACGAGAAGCCTTCCGTTCTTCGGAATCCTGGCGGGAATATGCTTCGCGCTCGGGCTGCGGTTCGCGGGCAGCGGCAACCTGGAAGCGAGGGACCTGCTGCTGGCGAACCTGGACGAGATGATGCGGGTGACGAGGCTGGAGCCAATTTCGCCCGAGAACCCCGTGTACGACGAGGAGCTTGCGCGCACGTACGCGCGGCAGTGCCAGGACATCCTGGCCGTCTCGGCGTCCCTGGTGATGGCCGGCACGGGCGACGTGCCCGTCCTGCGGCGGCTGCGCTCCCTGCACGGCCACCATGCGTACACGCCCGGCGCGGGTGGGACGACCTTTAGCGCGCCGTACGGGTCGCATCTCGCGGCGCACCTCGCGGTGGGCGCGCTCTTCCTCGGCTGTGGTACGGCAACGTTTGGGACGAGCGACGTGGCCACCGCAAGCCTCCTCGTGGCGTTCTACCCTGTATGGCCGACTTCCGTGGGGGATAACCGGGGCCATTTGCAGGCGTTTAGGCACTTTTGGGTGCTGGCGGCTGAGCAGAGGTGTCTCGTCGCCAGGGACCTCGGCACGGGACTGCCCGTCAGCGTACAGGTCCGCCTCGAGATGGAACCCGCCGCCAGTAGCGGTGGCAAGAAGAAGGAGGATAAGGTCGTCGAGAAAGGAGACGTCATCGTGAAGAGTACCCCGTGTCTGCTGCCTCCGCTGTCGAGTGTGAGGAAGCTGAGGACAGAGGCCGGGCCGATGTACTGGGACGTGGAAGTCGACCTGTCGCAGCTCGGTCCCGCGGAGCGCGAGGAGTGGATATCGGGCAAGAACGAGATGACGCGGCGCCGCGCCGGCCCCTCCATCCCGTCCACGTCGTCCTCTTCGTCGTCCCTCGGTCGGGGCGTCGGTAAGGGAGGGTCGACAAAAGTCCTGTACCTGCGTCGCCGGCCCGCGAAGACGTCGCCGCTCTCAACGCTCTCGTCTCTCGGCGGTGGCGGCGGCGGCGGCTTCTCACTTGCACCTGGGACGTCGGCGACGACGGCTACAGCTTCCCCGACGTCGCCCTTCTCGTGGGTGTTTAACCTGCCGTCGCTAAGCGGCCTCGCGCCTAGTGATCGCGCTGGCGTACTCGACGGTGAGCCTGAAGGAAGGGCGGGCCCCGTCGACGCCATGTTGGAGATGAGGAGGGCCCTGGACGGTGGGGAGAGGTCTGGGCTTCTGGGGCTGGAGATGCTTTTCGAGTGGGCTTCCGAGAGGGAGGGGAGGAAGGAGATGGACAGGGAGGACGAGGAAGACGAGGAGGGGCGCGGGGAGGAGTGGTGGGTTCGGAGCGGGGTTGTCGAGGGGCTGAGAGGAGGGGTTATGCTGGCGGGGAGAGAGGGCTGAAACGGGTTTTCGAGATATCCCATGGCTCGGTTTCTGTTTTCCTTTTACACGTATCTGTTCCTGGCGTTGGTGATATAATGAGTAATGCGTTGAGGCGCTGAGATGAAAGAGCCTTGAGTCAAAGAATTACCGACAAGACTTCGACAATTCTAGAGTTCTTTTCCTCATTGGGTCTGGTAAAGGTGTTGTGGTAATGAGACGAGAGATTTCAAAGATACAGCTTCTCCCACATTAATTTGGGTATGCTACTGGCTGTCGTCTGCAATCATTATACGCAGCCGGGAATACAGGATAGATGCGAGCCGTTGAGCCAGATGTGCCTGTCCACTGAGGTCTGAGTGAACAAGTCGATTTTTCGCAACGCATATGCCCTCTTAGCAGGACACATTTGTGACTTCCGCTCGGCATGAACGTCCATGTAGTGGATTAGCTCCTAGGTTAAGGTACTTTCTCTCATTCAGAAGTCATGAAAAAGCCAGAAGCAAGAGGTCGAGGGCTAATAAATCCCCGCCCCGGACGCCTGGAACGCCGTGCAATGCAGACTCCCTCCTTCGCCTTCCCGCCAGTCTAGCCGTTCATACATCACGTCTATCTCGCTTCCCAAGTGCCCCCAGCTCCTCCATTTTTCGTTTTGTTTCCCCTTGCCTCGATTTCCCCTCCCAACTAAGGCGACGTACACAAGGAGCACAGACGTAAGATAGTTTTTCCGGCCCCATTTGCTTATCCATCAGTACGCCAACCCGGAGACGAAAACCCGCTGGCAACATCAATCACGCCACGTGGCTGACGAGGGAACACCTATTTCCCCACGGCAGTAGACATGACCGTCGTCCGGAAGAAGACGCCCTTGGTCTTCTCGACGACCTGCTGGTGCACGTTGCTAGGCGGGTGGTTTATCGTGACGACGCCCTGCTGGGCGTCAATCTTGGCGTCGAGCCGCGTGTCGCGGATCAGGTTGACGATCCACTTCTCGCCGTCGTCCGGGTTCAGGCCGAGCTTGGCCGAAAGGTCGCGGATGTAAAACTTGGAGCAGATCTTGCAGTACGACTCGCAGATGAGGTGGCGCGCGGCGTCGACGAAGGTGTCGGTCGACTCGGCGAGGAACAGGTCGTTACGGCACAGCTGCTCGGCGCGGGCCAGGAGGTCCGGGGCGCGGTCCCACTCGAACGAGATGTACAGAGCCGACACGAACTCCGTCACGGGGTCGCGGTACTCGTACTCCTCCTGGCGGATGTACCGGACGAGGTCCTTGATCTGCTTCTGGTGGGCCGACGAGTTGCGGGCCTTCCCGCGGCCCGTAATGACGGCGACGGCAACGTAGCGGAGGATCCAGGGGCAGTTGATCTGGATGGTGTTGATGTAGTTGGCCGAGAGGAGGAGGTCGAGGACGGGCTCGCGGGCGGCCTCGTGGTTGAAGAGCGGGAAGAGGGCCCAGTGCACGAGCATGGCGCGCTGGTCGAGCTGCGCGCGCGGGTTGTTGAAGAGGCGCGAGTCGATGCCCTCCTTGACCTTGGTGATCTCCTCCACGGCGGCGTCCCAGTTAGCGGACAGGATTTCAGCCGCCAGCTTGCCCCAGGTGGCCTGGTTGACTTTGTCGTTGTCGGTGGAGAGAACGCGGAACTTGTAGAGGAGGTCGGCCGCGTCCTGGTAGGCGCCGCACTGGAACTGGAACTGGCCGAAGTCATAGAGCGCGTTGACCATGTCGACGGTGACCTGTTAAATCGATCTGTCAGCAACTTGCACCTAGGAGACAATATGGGGGCACAGATGAAGTGGAGTATGATGCGCTTGAGGGCTAACTTACGCCGTGCTCCTTCTCGAGGAAGGCCAAGTTAGCAACCTTGTCGCTCCTCAGGTTGTTCACGACCTCGTCCGTGACGAGCAGTTCTGAGATCTTGGCCGTGTCCTCCTCGAGCTTCTGCATCTGCCGCAGCACCTCCTCGCGCTGGCGGCCGTACTTCTCGGGCGGCTCCGCGCCGTCGTGCAGCTCCTTGTACAGGCTGGCCACGTAGTCGCTCATGTTGGTGTCCTCGAGCAGGGCGATCTTGGCGGTCAGCACCTCGCGCTGGCGGGCGTCGTCGCCGGCATCCTGGGCCTTGCCGGCCTCGAAGTCGAGGAGGTGGAAGAAGAGGTGGCGCGAGAGTTGGGTCGCGAACTTGTCGAGGAGGGAGTAGTCCTCCGTGGTCGAGTCGGCCATGGTTGCGGTGGTTTGCCGGTGACTGTGAATTGTCCTGCTGAAGATTTTCACTCACTATATTTTCGTTATCAGAATTATCCAGTGTTAGATCTATCGTTGG
>JAXQGT010000099.1:0-17718 GCA_037040375.1 Basipetospora sp. M8501
CACGTATACGTTGGGTCCCAGTCCGCGACACTACAGTGTACGTGGATGTAACAGTTGAAGTTATTCCATTCAGCATACTGACGGGGGTATCACTCTATCATATTATACACACCAGGTCAGGCTGAAGGCCAAAAACCAGTGCGAGCTGGCCTCGCTAATGTTTTTCCTATTACGCTACCTCGCGCCAAATCTGGATCTTCTCTCCATTTCTCTGACCTCTCGCCGCCGCAGATTGTTCATCTTCTCCAGCGCTTGCTCTAAAAGCTCCTTTCTCCGTATCATCTCCAAGTGTCTCCGAACCTTGGGGTCCTTCATTGCAAACCTTTCGACTTCCTCATCCGACAATTTGCGTCCGACATTGACATCGAGGGCATGCGGCATATTGCCATAGAACTCGGAAAGAAGTTCGACGTCAAGAAAAAGTACGGCAGTGGACGTGAGCTTCCGAGCGACTGCATCGAGGAATACCTCTGGACAATACATCTTATTCTTCAAGTCGGCACATTGTCTTGACTTGACAGCCCTCAACCGCGAGTTGATCGTTTCCGCCCGGTCTCGCAAGAAAACAGCTTTCCGGCCTAGATTTGCGTAACTCAATGTTAGTGACTGGCGCACCTGTCAACCGAGCACATCAGAACCTCATACCTTCAGCGAGGAGATCTGCACTGAACCCACCGGCTCCAGTGCGGCTCTCGCTCTCGCCATCAACGACAACGTCGCCTCTCTTGGCCTTGTCCACAAAGGACATAACGTCTTTCAGTTTGCGCCAACCGCCAACGGACTTCTCGGTATCCTTGAGAGCATCTTGACACAGCTTAAGTTCTTTCTGGAGGAGAACAGCGGCATGCTCCCTCCCGTCCCTCCACTCCCGGTCATCAACGTTAAGGCGAAACTTGTACGGCTTGATAGCATGCTCAACGCCATCAACAGTGGGGTAGAACCTCTCGTTCAATATGGAAGATGCAGCTTCGACAATCGCCCTTCTCGCAAGAGGGTTATCCTTGAAACGAGAGTGGTCCACCAGAGAAGTGAACTGTGACTGAAGCGCTTCTTTGAGAGCAACAGTAGAGAGGTGCCCCACACCACATTCCGTCAATGAGGACGTCGAGGCTTCCAACTGGCGAGTCCAGTAGGCTGAGTCGGGGCGAGCCTTCGGCAAATCTCTCAGCGAGCTCTCGGGTGGTTCTGGAGGTATAACTGACAAGTCCCTGATGGGCTTGTTCCAGTATCGCTCCGCTAGAAGGTCGAGGATTTTCTGATCGAGCTCGTCGTTCAACAGCTCTTGCATCTGCGGCAGCCCAAATGAGTCCTTAAATTTTCTAAACGAGTGCTTGAAGTCGTCAAGGCACTCAGAGAGATAAGTTTCCGCCGAAATCGGTCGGTCGTTGAATTGCGACTTGAACTTATAAGCCGTGTCTTTGAGTTCTCTCTCGATGGCTTCGCCTGTCGTGCGAAGGCTGGCAGCCATTGTTTGCTCAAGGACACTAATTAACTTCTTCCTCAGGGTAGCGGTCCCCGTGAACACGTCGGTATTTGGGCCAAACTGGTCTGCGTGTGCAGAGAAGTATGCTTCTTCGTTCTTTACAATGGCTGTCATGAGGTTGCTGGGTCCCTTCTTGAAAAGGCCATGAGACTGCACGGGGGCTTTGGCAACCACACCAACGTACCCCAAGCGTAGCGGATATTGTTTGTCCTTGAGAATAGACAAGCCCCTTGCCGGCTCGACTAAGTCCATCTTGGTCACTACACCGATCGTTCGCTCCCCTCTAGGGTCCACGCGTCGGCTCGCTCGTAGAGCCGTCGAGTTCGCAAGGTCCACGTCGGCAGCTGAGACGGCGAGAATAACGTTTGGGGCTTTGATATACTTATCGCAGAGCTCGGATATCTGTTGCTTCAATTCCAACGGTTGGTTCTCTCCTACGACCTGAATGTAGCCAGGGAGGTCAATCAATGACAAATCAGGGACGTTAGCGGAATAGATGGACAGGCGGATAGGATCGTCGGAGACGCAGACCGAATCAGGGACGGCCTGGTTGAGTTCAGTCAAGGTGCGCTGCACGGAAGAGAAGTCGGTGATCCGCCTCAGGCCCAGATCCGGGAACTCGCCGTAGTCTACCGTTGAGTTTGGCGTGTTGACCAGTGTTAGCTCGATGGGTCGCCGAGTAACCATGTTAGAGCCTTTCGGCAAAAATTCATGTCCAACTATGGCTTCTAACACGGAACTCTTGCCAGACGACTGTGAGCCGATGACAACGATGGAAGGAAGAGACAGGGTGCTCGATTGGCCAATCTTTTGAAGGAGGTTTCGGATCTCAATCATTTCCTTCGTCAGAGCCATCATCTGGTCGTCTTTGTCAATCTCGGGCTTGGCGTCGTCGTCTTGGACAGCATCATAAGCCAGAGTGCCGGCTGCCACGGCACCTGGTCCAACCTTGCTTTGTTTCGGTTGCTGTCCACCGCCACCAGGGCCATGGTCACCCGATGTTCCCGTAGGTTCGGACTTTAGGACATCTTGCATCCACTCATTGATCGAGTCTCTTGCTCCTTCCCGGGTTTTCTCAAAGCCGCGCATCGTTTGGCCTGCTATATCCCTGGCACTATCGAAGAGGCTAGAAGCGGAACCGGAAACAACATCTTTCGTCGTATTCAAGACGCTCACGGCATAATTTCCGGCCTCTATAAAAGTAAGGATCAAATAACGAGCTAGGCAGCGCAAGGGTAGAAAATCTCACGAATTGTTTGATACTGAATCCATGCTAGAGCACCAACTGCGATCCCTCCAAACATTGCCGGGATCCGGATGAATTTGGCGGCAAGTTTTGGCAAGAATCGGGCGAAGGAAGCGTTTCGCACGAGCACAGCGTTGTGATAGGCAATCATGTTACTAGGGCCAAGTCGACTCCAGGCCGCCGGCCGGACAAGGCCGGACTGTGTCGCGAGGCGAGGGGCCTGTCTGAGAAGTATACGTGCGCTCATGGTGACGAGAGCAAGCTGAGAGGGGGCGGGCGGAGGATAGGTCGCGGCAGAGGCTCTTCTGGGAGGTAGCCTATTCTTGTTCCATCGCACTCAAGTTGTACTAACACTGAGCTGGCCGCAGCAGGAGGTGGGGGTATTATCAACAGAGCCAGATCCGAGTCGTAGTGAGTTTCGCGTTGGAGCAGTGTGTTGGGCACGTGTGTGTGAGATTGTCCGGAGGAGGTTGACTTTGACTTTGGAATTGGAGGGAGTGCCTGGATTCGCGGCACTCGGATCGTCACTCGTTCCAGGTTCCACCAAAGTGGAAGACTGTGGCGAGGCAAGATCCAAATCGGATAAGGTAATGTACTATGTAGAATGTTCCACTTCACACTACAAAAGGTTCCTGTTAAAAGTTATATCCAAAGGGGGTACTTTACTATATACATAAAATTACTAAGCTATATAATATAGCCGCACACGTGACCTATAAAGTCACTTATCTATTAGCCTGCTAAAAGAAGAAGTTTTAGCGCTATTATACGTGACCTTAGAGTCTAGAGTAGAGAGTTATAGTAGTACGTGACACCGGGGTATAATGATACTACGCCATGAGCGCCACACATCAATTTAAGTAATAATATGCTCTTATTAAGGCAGCTGCTAGGACAAAACTTTTAACAGGAACCTCCCGTATATAGCAGTCAAACGAAATAGACGAATAAGGAAAGTAAGTATATCCTTAAAAGTAAATGTACTACTTTTACTCGTATTACATACCCACGTAGTGGGTATTGGCTACCCTGACGTTACGCCCACTCTGACGTTAATCGCTAACAAATTCTACATGTAAAAGTTCAAATTTCTTAAAACTATATACTAAAATACATACTCTGGTCCATTCAAAAGAGGAAATTCAGGGCATTATAACCTAGAAGTTAAAATCGAACTAGCTATTTTTCTTAATTTGTTATATATTTATAAAGAAAGTAGGGCATGTTAGTGTATAAGCGCGACTCCCGTACAATTTCGATCTTAACGTCAGGGTGGGCGTAACGTCAGGGTGGCCAATACCCACTACGTGGGTATGTAATACGAGTACTATACTATATCTGAAATCTTGATATTTTGTTAGATATAATATAAATACCTATTATTATTATGGAATCATGAACTTATGCTTATGTATTTGATCCAGTTAGAAAATTCACATAAGAAAAAATATTAAAATTTTGCGGCTTTGTTCTTGAAAAAAACTGGTTTGCGCAGAAGAATCAAGCTTTCTCGTGCGACGATGTTGTTTAGTGTACCTTGAGGGCTTTAACAGTGCTCAACTCTCCCTTCTTACTCCGTGCTGATCTTTGCCACGGTGCTAGGCAAGGATTTATCCCCACAGAGCTCTTCTTCCACCACCATTAAAACTTCCTATCCCAGGTCGGCCCGGAGCTGCAGTAACTGCCCGTTGTATCCGGTATTTTACATCATAGGAACGTTGCGACGTGGCTTATCTGCCTAATTTTTTGACAACCCACTCCTCCCTCTCTGCGCCTGGCTGCCCATCGTCTGCTGTATTGCAAGATGCCTCACAAACATACCCGCAGGCAAACGGATCCCAAAGAGTACAGTAGACCTCAGAAGCCCCACAGCGCTCCTTACCTCGGACGGGTTATACTGATTCTCGTCTTGACAGTCATGACCTCCCTCCTACACGGATAGCGAAACCCCTCTCCGCGAACTCGAGCCGTGATCGAACAGGGACCTCAACTCCAAGCACCAGCGCTAGTGGGAAGCGAAAGAGGGGACGGTCTGCCCCGGCACGCGACGATGATGCTCCACGTGCCTTCAAGAGACTGATGGCGTTCGCCAAAGGGAAGAGGCTACCTTCAGGCCTAGACAATGGCGACACGGCTGCGACCAAGAAGAAGCAGCAGGACGCGACACTCAACGCACATGCGACAACACCGTCAATAAGACCCGGGGAATCGCTGTCGGACTTCGCCGCTCGAGTGGATGCCGCTCTGCCGGTCTCGGGGCTCGTAAAAAAGGGAGCAAGAGCGGGGAAAGACCCCCTAGGTTTAAAAGCCTATAGGACCCTAAAAGAGAAGAAAATGCACAAGCTGTACGACCAGTGGCGGGCGGAAGAGCGAAAAATCCAAGAACGACGGGAAGAAGAGCTCGAGCTTGCCGCTGAAAGAGAATTGGAAAATACGACCTCCTTCAAAGCGCCTGGGCTGGATTTATCCAGTACCTGGGATATTGCTCCGAAGACCGGCAAGAAAAAGAAGAGGCAGAAGCGTGGGAAAGGGGGCCGTGATCTGGACGAGGATCCTTGGGAGGAATTGAGGCGTAAGAGGGGAGAAGGCAAGCTGCGACTTCGGGATGTAGCCCAGGCACCCCCAGTCCTTCCTAAGGTATCTGAGAAGCTGGCTGCCCAGGTATCCCCCTCGTAGCGAGGTAGTTAAAGTGCAGCATATTGTAGCAGTTCATACGCACTGCTGATCTCCACAAGCCCTTCATATTTTTGGCCGGTACAAGTGGTTTCAATGCCATTGAATAAAAACGAACATGCCTTTTGGGCAATGTCGGACACTCTTGTAAACACTGAATCGCACCGAGAAGTCTCTTCTGTTTGTTGACGGGAGCCACTGCAAGTGTGAGGTTCACCGTGGCGCGCTTAGTCATGGATTGCTTCTACAGTGTAGTGCAATCTCACCGACACTTCCCGCATTCGACACCGCAAAAATCACACTCTTCTTCTTTATTTTTTCCCCCCTCTCCGAGTCGACCGCCTGACCTCTTCATATGCACCCATACCCATTTCATGTAGCCAACACGCCATGCGCGGCGAGCACCTTGAAGGCGCTATCGAGCGGCTTGTTCTTCGAATCGCTTGCTCTGGTTTTGAGGGTATGTAATTAGCCACCTAACCCGTGAGGTTTGGTTTCCACTCCCTCTTCGGTATAATGTCTGTTCGCGAAACTAACAGAGCACGTTCAGGCTCGTCCGTGGAGGATGTCCTCGAGACACTAGCCAAGGTTTCAAGCGATTTCGGTGTTGGTGGGGAAGTAGCAATCGAGGGTGTCGGTCAAGCAGATTCGACCACTGAAGCGAGTCTTCTAGCATCTAAAGCCCCCCTCCTCCCTCCAGTGAGTGAAAGAGATGCGAAGATATGGGAATGGATCACCGCAAGGCCGGATGTCTCTGTTGGGACGGACAGAGAGTGGAACCATCTATCAGTTCAAGAACTCCTCTCCCTTCCCGAGGAGCCCGCTGTGAAAGATGCCGCAAGCGATGCTGGAGGAGCCTCCACCCTCGGAATCGTTGTGACCACGATCGGTTCGCCGAAGAAGCCTGCTTATCGTCCTAGGCTATTCGTCACTGAGAGTAAGATGTGGGAGTGCCTGACGGGTCATGGTATAGACTATCAAAAAATACCGAGGTTTGAATGGTTGGCTCTCCTCGGTGTTGCCTCGGTCAAGGAAGATGGTATTCTCCAAGGCGACCTCACAAGGCTTGTTTGCCAGGACAAACGGTCACTCCCTAAACGAACCGATGCACTAGCAAAAAAGGGGTACATTGAGAAAAGGCCCATTCTTGCCAAGGGCTGCAAAACCAGCAAGCTCTGGCTCAAGATATTCGCACCTTCAGCCCAAGCCCAGGTCCAGTCCATAAATACTCTCAGCGAAGTCTGTACCTCGGACTTTCCTCGCGAAGCCCTCGTCAACGATCTCGAACCTGTCCCTTGGCGCAGGCACTGGATGGGTAATACTATCGATTATGCCATGCTCGGCAAGACAATCATGAGCATCGCCAAAGAATTTGGCGTCATCCGATACCAGGATCTCAGAATGAAGCTTGGGGTAACTGGTCACCGGTGGCAGATGAAGGTCGTCACTAGAACTTGTCGGTTCTTTATAGAGTTAGGGACACTTCAATATGTGACGGCCAGCATGGGCAACAAGATCTTCCGGGACTGTATAAAGTTCAGGAGAGACCTCTCATCAGACGACCTTTCTTCTTTCATATCTGGCGGGGGTTCCGCTTTCCGATTCGGCAACAACCAAGCACCCAGGAAGATATCGTATCCATCCTCACCTGGAGAGGCTGGGGCAGAGCCGCCAACAGACCGATGGTGTCCGGACAAGCCCTTGACTATTGCCGTCCTTGAATCAATACTTGTCTCAAAGGAGAGTGGCATCACCAACAAAAGACTCGCCTTCAACACAATTGGCGGGTATTTTGAACGGCATATTTCAGCCGTGTCAACTGCTGTTGCCATTAATAAGCAACAGCCTCGTCACCTTTCTTGTTTCCAGATACGCAAGGAATATTGCCGCAGTGGGCGCTCGGCGTCATATCGGTTCTTCGCGGGCGAGTCACATAACAAGGTCACAGAGCACCAGTCTAACAACGAGTGTCCGCCCACCGGACCGTCCGAAACTGCGCGGCGCAGTACATGGCGTGGGATCTCCCGGTACGGGTTTGGCCCCATTGCGCTCCAGCAGTGCTCATCTCAACCTAAGGCGCTTCCACAGGTTGCAGCTCCTAAGGCTGCCAGCCGCAAGCGACAGAAAGACACCGACAAATGGTCGAGTCGTAAGCGACGAAAGATAGGTCCAAGATGCAAAATCACCGAGCCTGGGGAGTTCCTCACTGCTGCAGAGACAGAACATACCTCTAGCACATCTGAGTCCTCAACTCAAACAGGCGAGGGGCCTTCCGGCAAGGCCAGATCCATGAGCCTGGCACCGCCGACTTCCAGTCCGCAACGCCCCAGCGGAGGGGCGCCCAAGAGCAATGTGCCAGCTAACGGAGGCGTAACTGTAATCCCGAGGGCCAAGGGAAAGCGGTTTGCCTGCGAGAAGTGCGGTGGTTCTTGGAAGAATGACCTCGGCCTCAAGTACCACCTGACCAAGTCACGAACACGCTGCAACCCCGCCTATGTTGAGAACCCACAACCTCGACCCAAGCACGTGTCACAGCCACGGCCTCCGCGAAACAAGGCTCCTCGAGTGGTGTCTCGACTGGGAGAGTGCAAAGTCCTGCAACCACGACACTGGAATGGCGACAGTGCCTTGGTAATAAGAAACGTCCTTCAGCGACTACCCCCACGAACCGGCCCATCTGTCCCCAGAGTGACGGCCAATAGCGAATGTGATGTGCTTCATTCTTGCGCATCGAATATGCTCTTGCAAATCAAACCTGATAGCGGGTTTATCGCGCATAAACTCGCCAAACCTCGAGATCTTCCTGTGCCCCAAAGCGCTCAACGAGCTCTGAGCTCTGAGCGGCCGGTGAGGAAAGCGGTGCATAGGAGTGCGGTACCTGCTTCGCTGCCTATGGGGCTTAATGCGGAAGGCGTTGGCGTAGATACTCTAGTCCCGGCAAGCAGCGGAGCACACAACTCGAAAGAATCAAGCGAGCTCGATGGCGTACAGGTCCCGATGCCATGCGTGGCCGAGTCGGCCGTTGAAGACCGGAGAACTGCCATTAGCTCATCCCTGGATAATGAAAACAGCAGCTCCACAGGGGTCCTCGCTGTCAAGGAGAACATTGCGCCGTTTGAACCGTCCTCGACGCTAATGGATAGCGCTGTCATCGGCGACGCACGAGACGTCTTGCGAATCAAAGACATCGTCAGATATCTTCTCCGTTCCAACGGCGGTGCGTTTCCAGGAGGAGTCGCCCTTTGGCATGCTGTCATCGCAGTTTGGCACAGAACATTTCCGGATGATCCCATACCCAGCTTCAAGGTCAGCCAGCGCGCTGTGAAGGAGCTTGGAAGAAAGCGAAACGAAGAAGCCACTGAGCACCTGTTCGCTTTTCGCGACTCGCGTGGGCTCATCGCGGACTGTTATCTACTTGTGCGTGGCGGAACAGATCCCAACTTACCAGAGTTCGAAGCATTGAAAACGCAGATGAAGCAATCGCATCCGAAACCTTACATCCCGCCGGCATTCGCCCATCCGAATCTCAACGAACCGTCAATCGAAGGGGATCATCGGCCTCAGTCAATGACGAGGCGAAGGCAGAAAGATGTCATATCGGTTGAGGTGCTAGATGCGCCCGTCTACATGAGCCAGTCCGGCTGTATGCCTCCACTGAGTGAAAAATTGATGTCACGCAGCCCGCAGAAACGGGCGCCAAAAATGAACAACGCCCTACTATCCACATTATCCTCAACCGGCCAGGAGTCGCAGGCCATGGGCGGACCCAAGGAGATCAAATTCTTGCAACCCAACACACACCTTGACGGAGATGCCGTGACCACCAGGGTTGGTGCTGACAAGCTATGCGATCCTGGGGCCACCACACCATTGCCAAATAATTCGACAAACAGAAACAGTACTAAGGCGGCAGCAAGAGGTGACAGCCAAATGCACTCGATCCGGTTCAAGGAGTGCACCGGAATTGAGTCCCGTGGTGGGGAATGGCCGGCACTTGAGAATGCGTTTTTTGAGTCGGGTGGAGACAGTTTTACGCTCGTTGGCCCCATGCCTAGACGTGGACCGGCTGCTCGGAATAGCCGTCAGCGCATCACATGTTCCTCCAACACAGATGTGGGCGATGGGGCAATGTATGGCACCTTCCTGGCCCAGGAGCAACCAGAGTCTTTGGTTGCGAGGTCCGTACAAACCGCGACTGTCTGCGAGCCGCCCTCCAGGGGTAGGCCAAGAGGCCACCGGGACCGGCCTCTCCCAAGATCAAGGCCCACAGAAAGAATCCTCACGTCAATTGGAAATGCCAGTGAACCTCGGGCTACAGGCCAGTCCATGACACCCATACTCGCGGGGGACATCACTTTGGACGAAGCCCTGACAGCTGCATTCATAGCCGTCAGAACTCTGCTGGGAGGTTCCAATAGGCTTGTCGACTGGGGCTTCATGATGAGGCTGTTTCCCGATCAGCCGCTCAAAGACCTCCGTCGGTTTTGGCTAAAACTCTCCCGAGATCGCGTTCATTTTCTTACCAGCTTCTCTGACAAGTTCCAGGACGCCTTCCTCAAAGCATATGAAACCGGCGAACTACCACCATTTGATTACGACGACATTGAGAGGTACGATTGGCGACACCTGGTTGAGTGGGCCGTCGAGCTGCGCCGTACGACTTTCGTGAAGCTGCCCCTGAGGAAAGAAAATGCAGCCCAAACAGTGCCTAGGCGGCAGTTTGTTCTAGAAGACCACACCTCCCAGAACAAGCACTGGCACGAGCGGTTCTATCACCAACAAGCATCAGTATTTACTCGGTTTGAGCTGGTGACTTCCGAGGCGGCGGCTCTACCTCTGGGGCATGGCACAGCGCCGCCCCTAGTCCCATTCAATGATTTTGAGCCTAGTCCTGCTCAAGTTGCAGTGTCATGGGTGAGGGCTATATGTTGTACCCCAGTCAACAAATGTCCTCCGGAAGTCGTCAAAGCGAAGCTATCGACGCTGGCGCCAGAGCTCCCCCAAGTCAACCAATTACTCGATGAGGCGGTTACAGTCCTTAATAACCGGCGGATCATCACTAAACGTGTCCGGAGCAAACCATACATGCTCAGCAGACCGTTCGAAGCCATTCTAATAAAGTTCAGCCACGAAAGGAAATTTCGTGGAGCTTCGCAGTTCAAGACGGCCTTAGACGACGCCTTCCGCCACGGTACTTCGTTCAAGGTTCCTTATCTGAATGACGATGGTGCGAACATGGCCCTGACCAATCTCTACGCCCACGGAAGAATCAACTTAGTTGGGACTGACGTGCCTAACATCCCGCTCGGCTTCAAGCCTGGAAATTATGAGAGCCGCAAGATGCCCAAATCGCACCTGCTCTTCGGCCTCGAGGCCACGCCGACGGACAAATATCTGTTCGATGCTGATATTACCACGCTTGCGAGGGCCAAAGAGGAAAAACCGCCTGTCGACGCGCCTGGAAGATTACTCCCATTCTGGTGCGATTTCTACGGCGAATTGAATATGGATATGTGGGCCAAACTCCTGGGGCTTGTCTGCTTCATGCTTGATATTCGTGGTTCCATGACGCTCCCGATGCTATCTGTCCAGACGAAGGCATTCTTGGAGACATTTGACTTGCGCCTGCTCGTCGACTGGGGATTACGGGTCGGGCTCTTTACTCAATGCCACGCTACCAGTGGTTTGATGGTTACAGAATGGTGGTGGCTCGTAGTCGGTAGACAAAGGGATTGGCCTGGCCTGGACACCGGCGACGCATCGCGCACGAGTGGAGTAGAGTTGGGGGGTTCCTCACCCCGCCCGAGGGGTCGCCCGCGAAAGACCCCAGTCGGGCTCGTGGCTAGTAGGGCCGTCTAAGGTGAGGTTCCGTTTGATGCCTATACGGGCTAAAAACGGTGTTCTACACCGGGATGGACCTGGTTTCAACTGGATAGGTTAGCAATCAGCGGCTCAAGGCTGCGCAGACCTGCATAGAGGGGACCCCTCAGCATGCAATAATGGTAACATTCGGTGACTGTACGAGATTCCCGCAAAAGACTAGGAATCTGATAACGTCAATACATTGGTTAATCAGGCCCACACCGGGGTACTTTTACATTTCCATAGTATGACACGTCTCTGTCTCCATGGACGCGCGTGTGTGTATTTGGGTCAGGTATAATTTTCAGATGTACGAGTAAAACGTAGCCTTGACGGAAACCACGCCTGGTAGCTTCAGTCACCCGAAGATTACAGCGTAGGAGACTAACTGGGTTGTGTTGCGCGGGTCGGGAATGGGGCTCCGTAAGAGGATGCCGAGCAGGATTAGAAACAAGACAAGAGACTGGGCCAAAGGAGAAATCATCCCCGCCAGGACCTCAGATTTTACCCTCGACCGGCCGGTGTAATGCTCGGGACACGCCAGGTTACGCTCATCGATGCTTCCTATCACTGTATAGGGTGGGTAATAACATTAGCAACAGACACCATGTCGACCAACCCAAAAAAAGAACAAGAAAAAATTACTCACGTGCTCAATCTCCTGGATAGTTGATGGAGCTTCTTGTCGTTATCAGCTTCGTGGGCGGCCTTTTGAAGAGCTGCATTCCTCTCCTCTTCTTGGTGCCGCACAACTTCCTCGTGACTAGGCGGCAGTCTCTCATTCTGCAGGTCAACCTTGCGGGCATCTTCGAAACTGCTGATAGCATTCTTGATGCCCTCCGCCCCCAGCATGAGCGTGCCGGCGGGTAACCTGCCACCAGAAACCGTCTTCAGCTCGGTGACTCTCTCTGACTCCTCACGAAGCACCTGGAACACCCTGGACAGCCTTCCGATCGCCAAGATCTTGTTCTTGATAGCACGCCGCTTGAATTCGATGGAGTCAGGATCCGAAGCTGACATGGGCGGTGACACCGGGCCTGGAGAGGTGGATGTTGGTGTATCCTCGGAGCTATTCAACTCGTCCTCGGAACACGTGCTGAGGATGGCAATCAGCATGTCTGTAATCTTTTCTCCGACGAAGGGGAGCGACCAAGTAAAGACATCCATAAAGTTGGGTAGCCAGTAAGGGTGAGGAGTGCAGTTGAACTGTCGGATGTTCATGACATTGTTCTCATATTTCAACACAGCGGCCTTATTATTGTACACGTCGAGGTAGTTCGGGGCCGAGAAGATGGTCATAACGCTCGGGAAGCCTGTCGTGCGTGTCTTGCGATACATCCTATAACCAGCATCCTGTGCTTCATGTGCACGGATGACGGACAAGAGGTTGTTCTTCTCAAGGAAAGCGCAGGCTGCAGGATAGGAGAAGAAGTACGAGCATCCTCGAACATGGTTGTGAAGGAAGTAATCGCTCGTTTTCTCTTGGCCGAAGTCTTCCAAGGGGTCGGCCCAAAGGAGATCGCACATGAGGCCCTGAGTCGGAGGCTCTCTGAAACGATCTATATGCCTAATATCGTCCAGTGTATGTAGCTCTGGGCTGAGGCCACCATGAATGCAAAGGAACTGCTTGTTCATGACGGCAGCAAGGGGAAGACAGCAGAAGGACTCCATGCAGGCATCGTAGACAGCCTCGGAATATTTGTGCTTGCATTCAAGCTTGAAAGTGAAATAGTCCGTCAAGTGACGACATTCGTGGTTTCCGCGTAGAAGCCAGAGAGTCTTTGGGTAATGAATCTTGAGGGCCCACAGGTACAGCACGCACTCGATGCTGAAATAGCCTCGGTCAACGTAATCGCCAAGGAAGAGATATCGCGTCTCCGCGGGGTCGCCCCCGACCTCGAACAACTTCATTAGGTCGTAGTACTGGCCGTGTACATCTCCACAAACCGTGATGGGGGCATCCATTTCGAGGAGGTTGGGTTCTTCGCGCAGGATTTCGGTGCCTCGTTGGAGTATCCAAAGGGCTTGTTCCTCGGTCAAGCGGCCCTCGCGATAAAAATGCTGCTTCAAAAAGGCGATGTTGGGCTTCTCTCTCGTATCGTCATCAAAGAATTGTTCATCCGTGGGCTTTGTCATGGCTGGGGCTTGAACGTCTAAGGTTTATAGAATCTAGGTCAGCAAAGAGTTCGCTACGAAACGAAGTCAAGCCCTTCGCAAGTGATGTCGAGACCAGGACACATTATATAAGGCGTAGGCGTGACCGGAGGGGGTTCCGCACCAGGGAGAGCCCCTTGATCCAGGCAGAAGAGGACAACAGAGACGCTAGATGAGCTTACCTTTGCAGACTCGCTCAAGCGTGCTCACTTGAGTACCATCCTCCATGGTATGAATTGTGAAGTCAATTTCCGGGAGCGGTTTCTTCTGCTGTATCGCGCGGATGGCGTTGTCAACCTGCCGGTTGCGCTGCTCGTCCGAAGAAAAGGGCGCCTGGGGCGCCGTCGGAGTATCGGTGTCCATGGGTGACGAAGGAGACACGGACTTGCGGATTCGTGAAGCGTAGAGGGATGGTACGAGACGTCGTGGGATTGATTGTCAGGGCTGGGCAGCGATGACAGAGCCGAGTACACTATTGTTCGCGATGAAGGCCTTTGAACCACCAGATCGTCAGTGCGAAGTATCGTTGTAGATCGAGGACGGGCCGCAAGAGCTTGTGCGCGTTTGCGTGCTTGAGTGTGAGTGAGAGTGTGTTTTGTGGCGGGGAAACGATGAAACGGGGATCGGATTGACCAGAGGTGACAGACATGAACAGCGCAGGGCTGAGGCGGGGTGGGTTGCGGTGTTTGCCCGCTATGTACCGGAGTAGGCGCTTAAAGGATTCAATACACCTAGAGCGCTGTGATACTTTTATGTTGGTTGACGCAGAGAGTCCACTCTGGTGCTGGCTCTTCAGAATTAATAGTCACTACATGTACCCAAACAGAACATGAAGCGGGTGCAGTAATATTCAAGCACGACTCTTCAGCACAGATTCGCCTCAAATCTTCCTTGTAGCGCCGAAAGTGAGCAATATACCGCTCTCGTAGCTGTAGCTGTAGCTCTAGCGTAGAGATCTGACAATACTATAATGTGCTTACCTTAATAAGGTGGGCAACCAAGTATCAATTTGTTGCTACCTCTCGTAGCCTCAATCGACCAGCTCCTCTAATAAACCGTTGGTGAGGGAGCATCTGTGAGTTGTTTACAAACGCACAGGAGTATACTAGATACATGAAACCCATATATTAGTCGTATTCACAGTTTAGGATTACCTGCTCCCGCATACCTGTGGATTATGGTTTATCACTGGACATGATCACACTGAGGACGGACGTGGAGCAAAAGTACATTTGCCACATAACGGAGTGAGGCGGGGACAGAGCGGGGCTCAATACTTGGGACCATAGAGCAGGGGTAGTGTATTTACCCTCCAGCGTGTAGTGTATTAAAGCATCGTGACCTTTAGACGTCTTGCACTGCATAGTAGTACAGAAGGCTTAGCTGAGACTATGTATTTACACCTTGAACACCCATTATATATTTATCCATGAATGTGTTGACAATGATGCATACGAAAGCTACTTTGGACGGGGTAATACGGAGTAGTGTGCGGTGTATGAGGGGCGGGTCTAGTGCAAATAAGAACACCATTTGTTTATTGCCCGGTCACTACATGGGCTGAGCTGCAATACACACTCACTGTGCAGGTGCACTTATCCCAAGTGGTACTGTACCAGGTATACATTTCTGTGCACTCTACAACAGTGAAGTACAGGTGTTAAGGTTGGGAGTTGGGCTCCTCCAATGCTGTATCACCCTATGACCTGGTTCAACACCTTGTCCCGAGAGTAGTTGGTATTCCTCCACCGGGAGATGAAATCATCGCGGTTTACTGTTTCCATTGTCAGTACAGGAAGACAAGAGGCTGCATGCAGGGAACCTCACTATATCCACCACATATCCGCCTCACCCCTTCAAAGGCGCTTCTCCCATGTAGAACCCTCCAATTATCAAAGACTACACAGGTTTACCGTTAGTAAATGGGCCCTTTTCGAAGAGGCTACGGTAAGGAAAACCGGGTTCTAATTCGAGACCTACTCAATGGCTGGCCCGGCTTCAGCTGGGTCCAGTACTCTGCATTAGGTCGTGTCAATATCGCGTACCACTTCCTGGCCGCATCGTACCAGTCTGCCGGAGATATCTCATTGTCAAAGGGCACCACCCCACGGTCATCATTGTTCCATCGCACGCGGTGAAGCTGTCCAGTCTCGTCATCGAGCTCAAGGACTGGGTAACGGTGATCCGGCGCGATTGTTATCCCGCTATTGCCGCTCGCGTGCCACGGTAGTCGCACCTTAGCCAGTATCTCGAATGCTCTCCGATCCTCTCGTCGCAACACGTTGGCAGCCCGAAACCCATCAACAAGCAACGATTCGCCGCCTAGCTTGTCCTGTGCTTTGGCTGACGTTGCAGGTTGCACATGGGAAAGCATGTGGAAGGATTGCAGCCCCGCCGGGTCGGTGAAGTATGTGTTATCGGTATGGGCTGGGAGGGCAAGGTTGGTGTATGCGGTATCCGCGAGAGCTAGGTTGGGAGTAAA
Source organism: Basipetospora sp. M8501 (assembly GCA_037040375.1). Taxonomy (NCBI): domain Eukaryota; kingdom Fungi; phylum Ascomycota; class Sordariomycetes; order Microascales; genus Basipetospora; species Basipetospora sp. M8501. Next base: position 15,901 of record JAXQGT010000099.1, read on the forward strand.
ATCATAAAATCCGCCGTAATGCGTGACCCGCACAAAGGCGATTCTCTGCAGTAACGTTTCCGTCGCAACTGGGTCGATGGGACAATTCGAGACAAATGCAAAGCCGTATTCACGCTGGTGGAGAAATTGGAGAGGTTAGTCCATGGCAACAGTCGCAGAGTTAGGCAACATCAAGTCGGAGGTAATCTAGCATGCGGCATGGCACGTACGATCAGCCTGGTCAAAGTTGCAACACCCTTCTCATCTCCTGACGTGTCCATGACTTCTCCGTAGTCCACCATGGGAGGCTCCTCGCTGATATCGGCTCCCCAGTACCGATAACTGGACGAGTATTTAGCTTGGATCCAATGCTGGGGTGTGAGATCAGAAGTCCCCCTTACGCGATCTCTTCAATGGGTCTATGATCGTTCCGCTGGTAGAATTCTATAAAATCCCACGGATAGTGGCTCTCGTGACCATCTCCGGACCCTAGGAGGCTATGTCAGTCGCACTAGAACCGGGCGAAAACCGCTGAGGAGAGGGTGTCCATCCATAGACATGTCTGTACATTTGACCTCTAGGCCACTGTGTCTGGCCACAACACTTGTAGGTTTTAAGTCGAGGGGTATCTAAGACGACTTAACAACAGAAGATGACGACCGGTTTGCGGGGCTGCAAACTTACATCGAAGGTATTGAAGTTTCTCTGCCTAGTGTCTTGGTTTATGCAACTTGAACAGCGACAGTTGTCACTGAGGAGCCAGGGGAATGGTGTGAGCATCATACAGTTATCCACCACAGGCAGAAAGGGGTAAGAACGGACCGTAGCCATATATGAGGGCTAACTCGATCATCTCGGAGATGCGAGTGGTCAGCTTGGTGTCTGGCACAGCGCTCGGTTTCCTTAACCCCTGTTGTGCCCCTGGGCCGAATATCCCTTACAGAACAGTTCTTTTTGGGTCATGGGTCACGCCCGAGGCTGTAATCTCAATGCCAGACTGGGTAATGGCAACCGTACGAGCGGGACTTGCTGCAGCAGTATATCGACGCGGCTCCTGGACGTTGGTGTAACGACTTAGCCTGTAGCTTGAACGAGATGTTAGCTCTGAGACGACTTGATGGTCTGCTTTGGCGCTGGCTGCGATTCACAGCGGCCCAAGGGCTGCCTCACCTTCCAAAAAGTCGACTTGGCCATGATCGCAGCATGATCGCAAGTTCGAGAAAGTTGTGTCCAGGCGTGCGGAAGCTCTAGTGACGCCTGAACGCCAGGTTGACTCGAGGATGTATGACCGTCAATGCTTGCTCGAACGAACTTCACTTAGAAGCTGTGGGCAACTGGGCGAGTGTGTTCAGTGTTGCATCTAGTTCTCAGCAATTTCAGTTCATTTGGTGTGTGTAATTCACCACACTAACTGCCTCGTAGTGTAGAAGAGAAGACCGGGTCGCATGACAGTGCACCAACCCTTCAAATTGCAACCATGGCCGGATCGCGGGTACAGCAGTTCACTTGCGCTGATACTATGATACACTTTTAGTGTATTGTGTTGCCCGCAATAATGTACACAGCTACATACTACTGGTGCAGACGTCGACTTTGTGCCTCGGCAGTTGCGAGAGTGCGGCCGAGTCGGGCTTTATGCTACAGTAGAGTAATAACAGCAGCAGCACGTCTGGTACACTGTACACTGTAGTGTACACTGTAAGAGATCAACACCCATTGATCAGTCAATTGTAACAAGCGTGAATAACATCCCAATATTATTAAGCGATTACTGCCTTATGCAGCTACCGAGGCTATCTCTTGGTGCTCGGGGATCCATTCAAGCCCGTCTCGGAACCG
>JAXQGT010000100.1:0-17101 GCA_037040375.1 Basipetospora sp. M8501
GGAGTCGAGAACGGCGCCGTCGTCGGGCAGGAATAGTAGTAGTGGTAGTAGTAGGGGATACAGGCCCTCCGTGAAGAAGCCGAAGATCTCGTAGGCGACTAGGAGCGTGGCCAGGGAGACGATGAAGCGCACGGCCGTACTGGAAGTGTGTAGGACGAACTGACACATGGCGCGGGTTCCAGTCGACAGGCGGGCGTATCCGGCGGCTCCTCGGGCTGGCGCGATGTTGACAAGATGGGCTGCTCCTTGAACAGCGGCCCAGAGGGTGAGGCAGACGGGGTTTACGGCGTCGTAGGCCGGGGCCAGTAGCACAGGGAGACACGTGCAGGCTAGGAGGACACGCGAACGAGGCTTGCCAATGGCCCCGCGGGCGAGGCCCGCCAGTTGACGAAGGGCTCCAACGGCCAAGTTCCCAGTCTTATCCTCCTCACGAGCCTTCACGATGTCGACCGCAGATGCACGGCGTCTGGTGATTGCGACCATGCCGCGGCGGAATAGGGTCTGCGCGGCGCCACCGAAAAGTATTCCCACTACGAGCGACGGGATAAAGTATTGAAGAAGGACTTGTCGGGTGAAGTTCCAAGCGGGCTCGAGCTCGACGTCGGGTGTAAAGGTGGACATTTTCTCCCACTAGTAGGCAAAACACTCTTTCTAGGTTGGGTTCGTGAGGTGGGAATGTGTGTAGAGAGCAGACGGCCGTGGTCTGGGGAACAAGGCTTTCTCCTCTCTCCAAGAGATCTTATAGACGGCCTTATATATCTTGAGGATATGGGTGCTTTTCGGAGGGGCGCAAGTACATCTTCTTCAGCTTGATACAATCAAGACACGAATCTTCGTGAAGCAGGTGGAAAAGCATAAGGTGCTCGACGGGAAGAAGATGACCAGGTGATAGCATGGCAATGGAAAGGGGGAGGGCAAGTCCGGGGGAGGGAACACCTTGCTTCTGGTTTCTGAAGTGCACCAGTCAGCCCTAAAGCCATTCGCAGTGTTGCTGAGGGCATACCTGTGCCGTACTGGGATGGATTGAGGAGAAGACCTATCGCGAGGCTGTTCCACTACGCTGGAGGATTCCTTTGCAGCCACTTTGGAAGGCGACGGACTCAGTCCCCGATGGCAGATCTTTCTTTGTCACGTAGGTGATTCGTGATCACATCTCACATCAAGTGAACAGCAACTTATATCAAGGTGACCCTGGTTCCTATCCAGAGCAAGGAACCGTCTACTAATCTCAGGAGAAACCAGCAGGGAGTTTGGGCATACGAAGGGCCCTGCAAAACGCCCTTCGTTCCCCAACAAGGTCCAGACAATTACTCTTAAGATGCAGTTGGCTGGGACCACTAAGAAGATCAATGTCTCCAACGGGATCTCTTTTCTTGGATATCGTCCTGTTACTCTCTCCCAGAATTCTCGCCCTTGAGCAGGGGATACCAAGGTTCAGATGGATTCCGTGCCTCACCGACCCATGCCTTTTTGCGATTCCCCGGGATGGTATTCGGTCTGTCGGAGCTCGCTTCCGCCTATAGTCTCTTCTGGGCTCCGCGCCTCACAAAAGAAGCTAGGGAGATTGTTGTTCGCTGCTACGGTAGAACCCCAACGCTCCCTATGACCCCGTACCAATACCGTCGGAAGGGCAAACGAACTCAGGAGCCGCGCTGGATGGACATGAACCGCATCCATTCAAACTTGAATGGGTGATGGCGGTATCGTTCCGCTACGTCTCATTGTCTTGACAGATGTTTCTCGTAACCAGCCCTAAGAACGAAGAGGAGTATAACAAGCTGAAAACAAGCAGGTATATGTATAGAACTAGAATCCCCTTCTTCGCCTCTCAGTCGAGCTTCACCGCTCCCGAAATATGAGACAGCCCATACAGACACTTTGCTGTGACATTTTCCGGCTGATTCTTATTCGTCGTGAGACAATTCGTGAGAAATGGAGTTTTCTTTTCTCCTCTTTTCATTCATCACCATGGATTGGAAGAGCTGGAACCGTCCCAACATTTGAAGACAAGAGAGCCAAAACGAACAGCGAAGGGGATAGACACCCGACCTATGTCCCTTCCTTCAAACTTCCTCTCAAAGGGCCACAGGTCCAGGGGGGGGGCTTTTGATATATATGCCCCTCAAACACCAATCCTCATCATAAGGCCAGGTTTCGAACGGAGAAGAAAAAGGAAGAGTTAGAAGCGGCGAGAACCGGGGCGAGTTCACCTGTCATTTAGTGATACATCATAGACCAGAAGGTAGGAAATATACCAATGCGGACCACATGTAAGCAAAGAAACCAAGACAAGAAGAGATATAAAAAAATTGTAACAAAAAACCCGCCGAGCCGTGAGGCAAAATCCGTCTTGCCCAGCCAGCCGTGAGGCTCATCAGTTCTGATTTTGACTTCCCGAGAGAGAAGGTTGGGTATATAGTGAAAATGATTTGAACAGATCCGCCGCCCATGATACAAGAAGGACGGTACAACATTTCGTAAGAGTAAAACAATTCCGTGTTATCCAGATCGGTCATCCTCGCCCAACGAGGCGTGCTTTAAACCACGCATCGCAGTCGATTCAACCAACGCTGACGTGGGAGTCCATAGAGGTTCTGTATAAAGAAGGCGGCCTCAATGGCATCATCGGGGCCGAAGAAAGTCACTAGTTCCCCAAGTGGTTCTGTGGCTTCCCACCGGGGACCTTGTGGCAGACAGTCTAGCTCAGCACCGACAAAGTGCGGCGGAGAATTTATTGGGGCTCCAGCCAGAAGGCAGTGTCCAGCCTGCCAGTTTACTGGGAGAAGACCCAAAAGGCAGCGTCGAAACGGTATAGATGCCAACTGCAGTGTTGGAAAACGTGGCATGGTATGGGTTGTGGTGCGGAAACGGCAGGCTTTTGCCGGTCTCAGTGTCTATGCTTCTTTGAGCTCGAGTGTTTGGATGACGACGAATGGTGGTGATGGCGACCGTGTGATCGCCTACTGCTCGATCCTCCCCCACTGGTCTCCAGGTCCCGCTCCATCGCCTCGACTCGTGCTCGGTAGTCGCGTACAATCTCCCGAATGTTGGCGATGCGGTCGAAATCCTCCTCCAGCTCGTCAATCTGCCGAAGGATCTCGTGGAACCGCTCGATCTCGGCGTCGGCGGCTTCGATTAGCTGGTCGGCGCGGTTGTCCTGCGTCTCGGTGAACACAGCGCTCTGCTGGCTGAGGTATTCGATCCGCTGCTGCACCTGGCCCATTAGGCTGTCGAAGTAGCGGCCGAGCTGGGCCAGGGACGAGCTGTCAAGCAATAGGACGCCCTGGCTGGAGGCGCGGCTGGCGGCGCGCGACGAGCTGGAGCCATTGCCGAGTGCTGCTTGGCCCTGGCGTAATAACTGGATCTCTTCCTGTGTCAAGCCTAATTGCGTGTCGGGCACTCCCTGCACGGACGAGCTGGGCATCGTGAGCGAGCCGTACGGGGCACGGAGCGGCGTGGCGGCACGCTACTGGGAAGCAGTCGGGAGATGCGCGCACGCAATGGCGTGGCCCAAGACGGGATAGGTGTAAAGTTGCCAGCCAGCACGGAGTCGCACTGCACTGGTTTCGTGGGAGGGAATGTGTGTCGCGATTGCGATGAATGCCGACTCAATGCTCGTGGATCGAGATTTGCCCAGGCCCGACAACGAAGATCAATGCTTCGTCGCCCTAGGACGGTATGCGATCCTCTGAAAGCTCGTGTCTGTCGCAGAGGGCAGCAGAGTAGGAAGGGTTCTGTGGTCGGGTATGGAGGCAGCGTCGGGCTCAAAAGACGTGACGAATGACATGGAGTGCGGGTGGTGATCGAATGGATGCGATGGCCTTTCTCTCGGCGAATGGTAGCCGCAGGTCTTCATGGTATCGAGGTGCTCATGTATGTTATTGCATTGGGCTCGAAGTTCGGGTGAACAAGACTGGCAAGTGCAGGCGTTTCGGCCTTTCAATGGAGCGAGGTGTTTTTTTCCTTCTTTCGCGCTGTTCCTAAAAGATTGATGATGCAGATGGAATGACTGGTGCGTGGGACGCTGCCCCCTATTCCCCAATCGGCACTGTAATAGGTGAGAAGCTTCTTCGCCGTCGTGCGTTTTATTCGCTTGATCTGGTTTTTCGCCTCGGAGCTGCACGAAGCGAACGCCCGTGCTCGTGTCCGATGATTGAAATGCGCTGCGTGAGTTCAGGATACGATCGTGCTTGCGGACGGTAAGAAGGATAGCGCTTGGCTGCACTGGGCGAAGGAAAGTGAGGGAATTGTGAAGGAAACCTTCCGGCTCGTGGTATTAATAAGGTAAACGGAGGGAAGGGGATGCAGGCAAGGGTGGGTAAAGAGACGAGGATGGGGGACCCTCAGTCTTGGGAGCGCTGGTGATACCATCCAGGAACAAAAGCTAGACCGCCTGTCTCTATTTTTGCGCTCGAAGAAACCCACCACGATGGGAGCGCGAAGATCTCGACCCGAAGGTTGGTGCTTGGCTTGAGCGGCGTGTCTCCCCGGACCAGTCACATCACCAGGTCCGAGCCGGGGTGGAGGCAAGCGCAAGGATCTCGATGGGCGCTGGTCCTGGACCGAATCCGCGAAGCTCCTAGCTGGAACGAAGAAGACAAGGGCAGAGAGACAGCCTGATGATTCACCATCTCTTGATGGATCTCTAATAACGAAAGACTCTCGTACTGTGGGACTTTATGTGTCTACCGGTGTGCGAGGTAGAACACCCGCCTTGTGTAATTCCATGATGCAGTGTGGGGTCTTCATTCCGCTTCGCATGTACGGGGAGCGAGATGGATGGAGTACCTTAGTGATGAGCCAATGTGAACGGCAGGAGGCCATGAGACGAGCGACCCGAGATATGTAGCCGGCTGCAAGTTTCTGTATGTAACTGCATTGTCTTGGAAGGTGGAGGGGTCATTTATTTAATGAGGGCACCTCGCTCACCTTGTACTACCCGAGAAGGGTCGGGTGCAGCAGTCTGGAAGACGGGGTCAGTCGGCGCTTCCAGTCCCCTTTGCGTGCCTCTTCCTCCGCCTCTTTATTATCACCAGGAGAGTCCATGCATGTCTCCCGCACCGCACCGTCGAGACCACTTTTCTTTCGAGAGCAATATCGACCTTCTTCTCGTGAGGGTAAACTCGGATATGCGCGGAATTCGCTGGGAGGCCGAGGGCGATGTTCGCGGAACTCTTCACACAGCGAAGAGCACGGTCGTTTTCTGTTTTAGATGACAAGTGCTCTTTGCAGCCAGGTGCATCGCTGGAACCAGGTCCTTCTTTTTTTTATCACGGATCGCGAATGGCTTGAAAGATCGGACGGGACGTAATCGTGTCTGTTCCCTGGCAACCGAGCCTGGCTTATTTGGGGATATGAGGAGCTGCTGTCAAGTCGCTGACGAATTCCAGTACCCTCTTGTACAGTTGCACACACCAGGATTCTCGATGCATATCGATGCTTGAGGCATATTGGTGTCGCTTGCACGAGTCGCGGCGAGGCGAGGATGGGGCGAGTCACTTACAACCCAGGGAGTGTATGGCCCGGCAGTTGAAGTTCGAGTTGCGGTTTAACCTTCACATCACATGTGCAGGGCAGCATCTTGTGAAGCCTCCATCCATGTTCCTTCCGCGCCTGTTGAGGGTGAAAGGGCTCAGAGTCTTGCAATGGCAGGTACAACCATGAACACCATTATACTAAAGGGTACATCCACCCATAGCTCTCGGCCCAGCATGCAGCTGTGTAGCAGAACCTCGTCCACTTTTAAATACACTTGACGGAGAGACACTGACACTGACACTGGAAGGTGCAACACTCCGCACGTCCGCTGGAGCCGATTCCGCCCGCGACTTCCTTATCGTTGCTTTCCTATCGGCCTCTAATCTCGGGAGTAGCCTCCCTGCCCTGATTATACAGAACTCCTTCGTGCCACCAGGCCATCGCCTCACGACCCATCCTCAGCTAGAGCGAATCGAGTAACATGCCCTCTTCACCCCCTCACACTCGGCCCTGGCATCCCTTTCCGCCGCAGCGCGTCACCCCAAACCCGGCCAGGGTCCTTACGGAATGCACCCTAAACAAGGGTTCGGAGTCACAGTATTAGATGCTTAGTGAGACACCAGCGAGAGAAAGTCCCTCTCCCTCCTCGGCTCTACAACCCTTACATGGCCTCTCCAGGCTTGCTCCAACCCAGCTCGCCGGCCCCAGCTGCCTTGTAGGGACATGGACGACCGACTGACCAAGGGCCCTGCATCACCCACTGATCAGGCCCCCCGCGCGTGTGGTTACCCCCGATCGCATCGTGAGGTTGCAGCGCATACCCCGGGAGGGGCGGGCCATTTGCGAGATCCGGAGCGCGGTTCCCGGGGTGGATGGGTGCTCTCTCAGCCTTCGTAAACACTTGCACCACTGTCAAAGAGCACTCCAGGCCGCCCTATCTGCGTGGATTTTTTGAACTTTATTGGTCTTGGGCGCGAGTGCCGACCCGACTTATTGATTTGTCGAATGGCAAACGCTGCACCGAGGCTTGGATCGAGTCTGATACTCACTCAACTACCCTTCGTTGATATAGGGATATGCGTGATCGATTCCGACGCCGGCGCTTTCGCACTTCGACTACAAGTATAAGGAGAGGAGCGTCAGACAGTCTTTCACATAAATCCCGGTGTCTACAGCCCGCCACTCTATATCCGAGAATCTCCACCTTTACCAACACAGTCACACCTCAGTCGCCACAGCCTTCTTTATAATCCGGATCTGGTTCCTGTATCAGGATGCCCCTAGGGTTAGACTGCATAACGATCCCGGACGTCCGGGTCAGATTGGGAACCGAGGCATCGCCTTCCCATCTGTATATCAGCGGCCGGCCGATAACGTGTGGCAGTTACGACATCTCGACTCCCCCCTTAGTGTTTTGTGGGCGCTGCTTGGGCTCGACTACTTTGGACCACCGAGTCCTATTAAGTGAGAGTCACTGACACACGCGTAGTGAAGTTTCGCTCCGCGAGCTTTGAACTACGAGGGGACTTGCGCGGCTGATCTAAGGGATGGGCATAGCCTTTTGCCGTTCCCCTCACATTACGTGCACTCTTCCCACCCCTTTCTAGTGGCCAGCCTGTCTCCCCCAGCAGTTCAGGCCCGAGCGACAAGAAGTGTTTCGTACTCCGCACCTGTCGCGATGCTGTTACATGACACACTTTTCCAAAGTGCTCTCATCGCAGTACCGCGCTGCAAGGATTATTGAGGAATCTACCGGGCGAGTTCTACATCCAGCGACCTTGCCGCTTACATGTCTCAAAGCGCTAGGACATCGTGGAGCTCCCTAAGTCTTGCGTGTCCCCCGGCCTGCTGCTTCGAACAACCAAGGACTGCTCCTTGAGCATGGCCAGGTAGGACGTAGGGACTCTCTCGACGCTAGCTTAGGGCTAGATAACGGTTTACATATTACGCTTGGAGGACGATGCGGAAGAGGGAGGTTGGCCAGGGCAGCAGGGCTCGAAACACGGACGGCGAGAAATACCACAAGTGGCCGACAGTATATGCTGACACGCACAGAGAAGAGGAGAAAGGGTGAGCCATTGATGGGCGCGGAGTCGTTCTTGTACAGTTTCTTCTCACGACGCCGACCGCGGCTCACCCGGACATCTCATCGCGGCTGTAACACCCTATGGGACCGGGATTCAAGATCAGAGCGCGGGAGGGCTATCTCCCTCAGTAGACCACGCTGAAGTTTGGACTGGAGCTATCTGCTCGCCACTGGGCCGGAGCGTGTAAGTCTCTCCCCATTTGACTTTCCCTATGTGACTTGAATGTTAGGGTCGAGGCCTGCTATATATAGCAAAATGTTTGCGGATACACATCAACTACAAACGAGCGAACGATGCACCGGGTTTCTGGGCACGTCGAAGGCGGTAGAGGGGGTTTGCCTAACGTCAGGGTGTGTTTTTCCAGCCTCACATCTCATCAGCGAAACAAAGAGCTACAAGCTTCAGAGCCACGTCGAGGAAGGCGTGGCGTTTGTTGCAGAGTCTGGCAGGACATGGGAAAGCCGACCAGCGGAATAAATGGCGACTATTATTATACCGGATCAACAGATCAGTAATCACGTACACACAACGGACGGGACCTTGCAGCCTCTGGTCCTGAGATGAAAGGCAAGATGGTGTGAAGACAGGGCGGGTTCTCCACGCCCTATCTTGTGCGTCCCGCTGGAAGGCAGTCCTTATTTTGGAACACAAACGGTCAGCTAACTTCAAGCAAGAAGGGTAAACTCCTAGAAGAAAGCCCTTACGGGAAAACGTGACTGCATCAGAAAAAGGCGTCGGGGAAGTCGATTTTAAGAAAGCATGTCCCTCCATGGCGCCTCTGAAACAGCTGTGAGCCCTAACTGCTTACACATGGCTGACAACCTAGTTCGTTATTCATCTCAGCCACCAAAACACTTAAAACTCGACGGCACGACAGCACAGTTTGAGCAGTCCGTTTTTGGCCCGTGTTGAAACACGAATTCAACCCATGCCGAGGGGCCGTTTCTGGATCCTCACGAGACCCCTCCCCCCAGCCGTAGAGCCCCCCGAGTATCCGAATCCGTACAATAAACAAAGGGTTGGAAGGGTGACTCCTGGGAGAGAGGGGCAAATCCTTGGACCTGTTGGAGGGGAGATATAAATAGTGAAGGATCGACTGGGGGGGAGTAAAGGGGACGTTCTGGGGAAGCAGGGCCCTTCGAAACCTTATCCCTTCGTGCTGCAAGTGCGTGGGTGTGTACTCTCTCATAAGAGTAGTGACTCTGTACCTGCGTCGCCCCGAAGCAAGGGTTTCGCCTTGACTCCATCGCCTACTGCGGCCGCTCACTGGTGCAGGCCGGCGTGTTGAACGGATGACAGGTGCGCCGATTGTTATTTGTGCCTGGCGAATTGAGACCCCACGGACGCTCTGGTTCCTACCTCTTTCCTTTTCGCTGCCAGAGACCAGAAGCGAGGTGCTTGTGCGTCGCCCAACTGGATCCCGGACCCGAAACTTTGTTTTATGCCCTTGTCCGGGGCCGGGTCCGAGCACACTACACCTTGATCCATAGTACATTACAGTTGTAAGTTAAGTTGCGACACAATGTCACCATTAAAGAACTAACTCATGTATAGGGGAGTGAGACGAGTTGCCCGTTGCGACCCTGGGAATACATGTACTTCGCATTGCACAGCCTTAGGTTTCGAGTTTCTTCATTCCTAGCTGAGTACCCTGGGACATTGCATTATCTGGCGACAGGTTACCTCTGGCAGGGTTGAAACCCTCAAAACATTGAAACCACGACAATCGGACTGGGTCATTTGACGGGAGCACAGATCGAAGGTCTTCATATGTGAGCAATGGATCTTTGAAGTGCAGAGTAGTATGAAGCAGATAGAGTGCGACCCCACCGCCACCCATAACAACGGCTGGCAAAAGTTAACGACGCCTCTCGTCTTGTAAAACCACCCGCGAGGCGGGACGGGACGGGAATCCCTTCAGCAATATATTGCTGCTGTACGTGCCTTTTATTGATGTAATATACGCGTGAGGAAACCTAAAACGCGCAGCTCAAGGAAAACATCGTCCACGGAGAAGAAGCCTGTCCGATCCCCAAGTCCCCGCTTCAACTCTTATGAAGATATCATTCTATGTCCAAAGAAAATGTCGGTAAGCAGGATCTCTTGTGACGACATATATCGTCCGAACCCATCGGATAGTTTGCATAAAATGGAGTGGCATATCCCCCCCCAAAAGACTGGAATCACTTGATCCATATGTGATTTCCAAATGCAGTCGGGTGTAACGATAATAGCTGCCCACACACCTTTAGGCACGATGAGAACATTCTCGCGCTGCCCATAACGACACACTGAAATCCACCCGCCAAAATGGATCCCTAGCCGCAGATCAGTATACACCCTGATGATCTGCGTTTCAACATGGCCCTCCTTGAACGTTTCCAGTCCCCGCACAACACACCATACACACTATATCGTCCGTCTTAAACAGCAAATGGAGGCCCAGTGGTGGATTCCAAAGCACATACTGAAAGAGGAGAGCGAGGTCATCATCGAGTCATTTTGTAAATTTTCCATTTTTTTCAATTCTCCTAGTTCATCACCTCCAGCGTGAAGCTGTTTCGATTCTCTCATCTTTCTTCCCCGCCGCCTGTAGAAGTTTGGTGTGTGAGTGATGGTGTGTTGTGTGTGTGTCTGTACAATCATAAACGCCCATGATGTAAATGCCTTAAGCATGTTGCACAAAAAAAAAAAAAACCTATCATGATCAAATGCCTTTCCCACCCCGCCGTTTCCCCAACCATCGCGCCTCGCTCGTAAACCCTTTGAAGGACCTGGAAAGAAATAGAAAAACCGAAGAGAAGCTCTTTTGTGGACAAAATCCAGCCCCCTTCCCCCTCCAACAGATAGGAAAGGAGAGGAGTAAAGGGATTCCCGGGCAGAACAAAACATAAATCCTCAAAGCGTGGCAGAGAGAGAAGAAACGATCCTAGTCTCATCATGAAGTAGAAAAACCAAACGCGTGCAATGCCCCAATCCAAAGAAACCACACACCAAGCCAAGTTCTATGAAGACAACCCAGTTGAAAAGCAGGGGAAAGAAAGAAAAAGGGAACACAAAGGAGATTTAAGTGTGTAGGGGGTAAAGATGTGTATTTCTTTCTGCCTTCTTCTAGCGAGACGAGTTGTTGGAGTCGTAGTTGTGGCAGCCGCGCTCGTGCCTCTTCATGTTGCTGCGCACGCTAAAGGCCTTACCGCACCCGGGGTGCGGGCACTTGAAGGGCTTCTCGCCCGTGTGTGAGTGACTGTGGATCCGCAGCGAACTGGGGCGCGAGAAGGCCTTGTTGCAGGTCTGGCAGATGTACCGGTCTTGGCTCTGGGGGAAGGACGCCGCCGAAGAGGGCGAGATGTAGTGGTGGTGCTGCCACGGGTTGGGACCCGAAGTGGGGCCAAGGCCGACGGAGACCGGCATGGGAGGGAATTGCTATGGTCAAGAATGTTAGGTATATTGCTGAGCGATGATGAGGAAGAAAAAAGAGTCGCATGCGAGAGAAGGGGACTTGCTTACCTGAGGGAGGGGACGTTGGTAGTAAAGCCCGGAGATTTGGGGTTGAGGAGGTGGGGTGGGCTGCATGGGAGGATAGTACGACGCGAGGGTGGTCTGGCTCATGTATGGGGAGCCGTAGGGAGACTGCTGAGGATACGATGTCCGCACACCGACGCCCGAGATAACGGGAGACATGTGGCGGGGCTCCTCGAGGGGGGGCGTCGTCTCGTAGTAGTAGTTGTGGCCGGCGACCACGGGGATCCCGTTGATCGACTTGGTGGCCGGGGACGGGTAGCTGTCGAAGGATGCCTCGGAGCCCATGGGAGGGGTTGGGGGCATCCCCCCGCGCATCAGGTTCGGTTGCGAGTAGTGTGCGGAGTTGGGTCGGGTCTCTGGCCTCGAGGGGGCGGGCGAGGCTACTGTGGAAGACTTGTTAGTTGCTGCCCTATTGTCTCCCCGTTTCTTCTGGGATTTCCTTACCTTGAGGAATCTGGTGGGGCATCTGCTGCATCTGCATCTGTTGCTGCACCTGCTGCTGAGCCTGCATCTGCAACTGCATCTGGGGTTGTTGCTGTTGCTGTTGCTGTTGGAGTTGTTGTTGTTGTTGTTGTTGTTGCTGCTGCTGCTGCTGAGCCTGCTGGTGTTGAGCATGTTGCTGCTGGGGAGACGGTTGGCTCTGCGATTGTTGCGCCTGCTGCTGTTGGGTCTGAGGAGAGGTTTCACTGGTGGGCGAGCCAGCGTCCGCCAGACCGAGCAGGTTGGAGATGGAGGGTAGTGAGCACTTGCTGTCGTCCATGGGAGGCGACGGGGGCGGCTGGGCGGCTTGTACGTAGCCGTACGAAGCCGCCTGCTGATAGGGATTCGTTACTAGCGTAGTCGCCATTTCGAATCTCTTTTGTTTATGTGAAGCGTTGAGAAGACGAGTGAGTGGTTATGTCGGCCAGGACAAGAAGTGCTCTGCGAGATCCGCTGATGATGATGGTTTGTTATTAGTCGGTCGAGATGAGTGGGAGTTGTGCAATATTAGTTGTGGTGTATATATTGTAATGACAATGTGAAAAGACCGAAAAAGAGATATAAAAAGGAGTGTGTGTATATGATGGAGCAACCAGTTATTAATAACCCAAGAACCAGCTGGATATGTATTATATGATAGTACGTGGAGAATCTCGAGAGCTCGGAGCGTGGCTAGGGGAGGGGGATGTGCGTTCCTTTAAGTACGCCCGTCGATGCAAAAACGGGCCAGGACGCTTGATCTGCCGAGCGGTACAAGGCCGCCCGGGGCTAGTGGACGAGATCGAGGTCAATCGCCAGGGTGATCCGTGGAGTCCATGGGGTACAGGTGTGAGAAGGGATACTCTTTCCCACGCCCATCTCTCCAATCCCTGCCTGTCACAAGATTCTATGGATCGAACCAGACGTCAGGCCTTTCCGTACGGGGTAGGGACCTGCGCGACTACTGTATTCACCCCCATGGTTCTGGGGCGCCACAACAATGCCAAGGCATATAGCGTGGACTCAAGCAGCAGGCTGGTCTGGGTGACGCGGGAAGGGGTAGTTTGAAAGAGCCAGGGGAGGGGGGTAAGTGGTTATCTGGGGTGTACAGATACCGACAAACCGACGAAAGGGTCCTAGCAACGGTGGGAAGGTGTGGAATTCAGAGACCCACTGCCTACTTTCATAGTGTACGAGTACGAAGTAGTGCACACTAGTATTATTAAGAGTCCTGGCTGGAACAATTCTTCGGCTGGGCACTCCGTCCTGGGGCTTGGCGGTGATCGAAGCTTTACCAGGCCGGGGGGTAGACCCACTCAAACATGGGTGGTCTGAAGATGCTTCATCTGGAGGAAGCGGGTCCACTCCATCCAGTCCATGTCAATGAGGGCCGAGGGATAGCTCCATCTCATTCGAATTGCCTGGCGTTGAATGCATAGAGGACAGCGGAGTCTCGAGTATGGGCATTCTTGTACGTAAAGACCGCATGCCAGACGAAAATTGCAAGACCTAGTTATCGCAGAAGTCAGTAATCCCGTTGTACTAAGCCAATCAATTGGGTTTGGTCTCATGGGGCTTCAATAGTACCGTATACTTTCTTGTAGGGCTCAAGAATATTGTACACTTCGATGTGGGGGAAGGATTTGCCCTGCCTGACTGGACCGGAACATTCGCTAACTCACCTCTCCAGCTCCAGGGAGTAACCCCTACACTCCCCCGTGGTGAAGCGGATGTGAACAATCCGAGTCACACCAAACAGATGGCAGGACAAGGAACAAGGGTCCTGTCAGACAATGCTGGTCCCAGCAGGGGCCCCCAAAAAAGCGGACACTAACAGACACAACGCTGAAAATGCATGTGGCCCTGTTAGAACCGCCCCGGCCGAAGCGGAGGTCCCGAGTCGTGGTCCGTGACCCCTTCTGTATCGCTGATCGGGAATTGCTGTTTTAAGACAGGGGGGGGAGTGCGATTTCATTCAGCGGAATAGGTAACCACTGGGGCCACAACTTGAGACGACGGCAGGCGAAACTCGACGTCAGAGAATCTTGCGCCTAATGTCTGTTGTGAGGCCACAGGCGTATCCGTGATCGATGTGCTGTGACCGGATTCTTGGGCTGATCTTATGCCGTTCATCGCCCGTCCCCTTGTACTGTTTTTGTTTGCTGCCAAATCCATCTGTCATCCCAAGGGGTGGCCCTCCCCTCCCCCTCCAAGTTCGCGTTATGACGTTTTGGCTGGGGGAGGGGGAGGGCTTTCTTCGAAAAGAGGCCCCCCTCAGGCCAGATATGGGGCATCCCACATGACGCAACTGCGAGATTTTCAGATCTCGGAATGTTTTGATTCCTGTGAGTTGCAGCGGGGATCGCCGATGAGGGACTCGCTCGAGGCGCAGGAAGCAGATGGCGATTGAGGTTCTTGGATCCTAGGAGTTCGCCCATCAAGCTCGGACAATTCATTGATCTTACTTTTTTCATCACAAATGCAACTGTGGCTCTTTACACCTCAGCTATTTTCATGCGAGGTGAAGACTGTTCGAGTTTGGGGACAGGCACTGGGAGCGAGGAACTCTCTAACATTCTCAATAGTGTAGTGACACTGGGCATTTTGGATCTATGGGGGACTCGGGCTCAGGCGAATGCAGGTGCAAAGCAGGCGGACGTGAAGCGAGATGGAGGGGCACGGTAAGCGTACAGTACGAGGCCAAGCGGTGTGCTGGAAGTACGGCAGGTGCCGACCTGAGGCGAAGCGAGGGATAGAGTTTGAGTCTGTGCAGTAGCAATCACATATTGATAGATGCAGGAACAAACCCCGCGGGGAGTTTTGCGGCGGCGCAGAGCACCACTCGACGCAGTTACAGAGTAACCGAATTGATCAGTCAGCAGTAAGGTAGCAACCATTGGGTACACTGTATTGCTACATACCATGAGAATAACCCAGTAGACACAGCCGATCTCTCACGCGCAATATTCTCCAGATCTGCCCCAGCCGCGGGTCTCGGAAGCGATCAATTTCGATCTCTCAGTTGATCTCAATACTTCGGAGGATTGTCGTGATATATCAATTTACTGACGATAATCACCCTCGCGCATCAATTTATCGCCTCCGATTGTCCCAGCAAATCCAGTTAATTCTTCAACGCCGCAAGGGCGACAGCAACAGATCCCCAAACCCCGCCACGAGCGAGCCATGGGGCTTGGCACCGATATCATTAGTTGAGGTGACCGGCTTTCGAGCTTGCCTGGTAATACCAGAGGGCCTGGAGTGCCGCTACGCCAAATCGCTCTCCCATTAATCCCTTCCAAAGCTCGCCACCAACCTTTCCTGACCATGGCGCAGTTTTGCCTGCCTGACATTTCTGTCACAAGTTGGGCCCAGCACACTAATGCACGTCAGGTCAGAAGAAGAGAAAAGACGAAAAAGAAAGACCAAATGGAAACGGTCGGAAACATGGCTAAATGCGGTATGATCTTCAGGTCCACTGTAAGACTTCAGGGCGATTTGCGGCCCTCCGGGCGATGATATATAGGGCGTGTGTGAATCTCTTGCTCCTCCCCCTCGCCTCCCAGGGTAATGCTTTTGTAGGGGTGCACGGGATGATACCTGGACCCGGACCAGGGGTTTTCTGAGGGAGAGATGTTTCTCAGGTACGGATGGCATGAAGGCACATCGAAGTTCCGGTCGATCATCTCACCAGAGGACACAGGGCAATCGCCAGATACATCGTGCCATGGAGAGGCCACTTGTACGGTTTCTCTTTTTCTCCCCTGCCACACTCTCTCAACAACCCCCGGCAGCACGCCCAGCCTGGTGTCTGCGGGCAAATCGCTCTTCTTCTTCAACCGCCACCTGTGATCCTATTCTTGGCTCCGGTGACGCGCTGCGTTTCGGAACCCCTCACTTGCACCTCCCCAACCCCGCGGAGATGGGGAGATGCCTTTTATTTTGCCTTACTTTTTCTTTGTAATTTTCAGCTTTCACCGAGACATGCATCCGGGGAGGGGATATAGACTCGGGAGGGGAGGACGGAACGTCACCGCGCTTCTTTCAGAAAGCCACATCTCGCGTGGGAAAGCTTCCATATTCCATGTTCTAGAAAAGTGGCGTGCTGAAAAAGGGCCTTCGCCCCTAGTGGTTGTTAGACCCCACGCGGCCACAGAGTCAAACCACGACGCCGGTATCGAGCTTCTAAACGAATAAGACTATTGACGCCTCCTTGCGCTAGAAGAGAGCCATCGACGACGAAGTGGGACATGCGGGGAAGTGATTAGGTGCGCCCAACTACGAGGGAACAGAACCGAGGCTCTCTGCTCATGACTTGACAAGCACAGGCACAGGCGCACGGAGCAGAAGTGCCTCTGTCCCCCGCCCTAACGATCAATGATGGCCCATGATTCTCAAGTTAGCAAGGCCTGCGATTTTCAGTGATTTAATTTTTTTTGGGGGGGGGGGCAAAGGAGATCGGGGGCTCGCCCATCTTGTTCCACTCTCCCTTCTCCCACGGAAGTTCAGCGGGGCGTTATTTCGCAGTTCCTTACTGTAGATTTTTGTGGCAGGGGGAAGGGCGAGCCGATCGCTCTCCCTTCGTGGATAACCCGGGCATCCTATTACATTTGCGAGAAGATCGTGAGAGGATCTGGATCATGATCAGGATCAGGAAGTTTAAAACTCCGCGCAGCGGTACTAAGACGAATGAGACTACTCTAAGATCTGCCTAACTGGCAGTGGGATAATTCTCCTCGAGGCTCAAGCAAAACAAGTCAAGTCCGGGCATCGAAGGAGGGGACTGCGGGAAGAATAAAGGGCATCACTCGAGCCGCACGGGTACTCAACACATCAATGTGCATAGGAGATGACAGCAAGGCGTCTGGGTTGCCCTAAATCATCGCATCTTCATACACACACACACACACATCACCTTGGGCTGTGTCTAACCCGTATTGGGTATTAATCAGCCACGCAGGATCTGGAATTGACGTTTCCGAGGATATTTTCAGACGGGCAAGTTGTAAAACAAGTGAGAAGGGCGTGCGATGATAACTGGTATGCTCTGTTTGAGAAGGGCTTCTGCTGATACCAGGCAGTCTATGCGGCTCTGCTCGCCTGTGCCGTGAGCCCGTCTACCTCTCCGTGTATGGACGCCAGCACTTATTAAAAAGCAATGGGTGTGAAGTTTGGTGTGGGGGCGTGTGACGAGGTGGTTTAGGGTGGTTTAAGGGGGTGTGGCAGAACTAACGCTATGGTAAACTGGCAGGGATTCCGTGGTCTTGGCTGTTGCATGATCGACTTTGAGGCAAGTTTGTGTCACGGAAGGGTCACCGACCGACATACGGAGCAAAAAAACCGCCGCAACAACACCCCATTGCCCGTCACTCCCCTTGTGGATTATGCCGGCTTTCTCATTGATGCCTTCCTTTTATTCTTCGATGGATGCGGTTAGAGGTGGTTATCAAGAGAGAGAGAAGATCGATGAACCCACTGAAAAGCGTTGAGCCCATCAGACGGTTGCATGGCCTGTTGTATATATTCTCCAGGATCATGCGCTAAGAAGCACAGAG
>JAXQGT010000101.1:0-17539 GCA_037040375.1 Basipetospora sp. M8501
GAAAAATTATATAATTCGACTAGTACGAACAAGTTATATATCAATATGAGAGTATATACATCTTTACTATATTATCTATGTGTTCGAAGCCGCACATGATGTATGCGTATTGAGAGAAGGTCCAAAAAAATGCGGCAAGAAAAGTAGCACGGCACGGGGTATCAGAAGAATGCGAGAAGAAAAAAAAATAGATGTACAGAAGCGGAGTAGTGGAAGCCGGAAAGAATGAACGAAACAACGTGGTCAATGAGTGGACAGGGCGCGTGGCAGTGGTGGAAAAGAATATCAGGACATGAACATGGGGAACAGCTCAATGGGGAATGTTGATGGTTTTTAGCTAAAGCTTCGATGGACGGGCGATACCCGCAGGACCTATATTGTCCCGCTAGCGGACAAACTCGCCACCACGGCCCACCCCCAAACCGCACTAGAAAGCTTCGCCCTGTCCTTTCCCCTTTATCGTACCTTGTGTCCAATAGGAGACCCGGTAACGGCATCGTTTTATCCGCTTTCGGTAGTAGTAGGGTGTCGACAGTGAGCGAATTTGAGCGGGAAACCCGTCGAGCTAAAGTGTAACGTGTTGTCTCAAACAGGCCAAAAGAGGAGAAAAGTCAAACGCTCACTCATCCTCTACCCGAGAGTTCGCCATTATGAGGAGAGAGCACTTACGCTAAAATTTTCGACAGTACTATAGTCAGCTTATGAACCTCTCTGCAATTTTCGTCCATGACACGCCGAGGCTAATGCGAATGGCATAAGCTATCGCCGTGGAAGACGGGACCACATTCAATGCATCTCACGCCACAAGATTGCTTCAGGGTGCTCATGGATCCGAGGATTCGTTTGGGACAAGTGCATTTAAATGTCTTCCACACTAGGGGTTAACCAACGCAGGTTTAGAAAAAAAAAACTCAGTCCCCTTTACATTGCAAAGCCCCTACCAGTAATACCACTACTCCCTGTACTGCGAACGATCACTCCTACAAGCAGCCAAAACAACCATGCGCTCAAAACCTTATTAGTGAAACCAGGCTGGAGGTGACCCAGCCGGGCAACCAACTCCGGCCCACACCCGATCCTGCGCCTTCTTCCCCTCAGCGCTCCGCACGAACAGCGACGGCTCGGCAAATCTTGCAGTCGGAAAGGTACTCTCTGTGAGTGTCGGCGCCCTGGTCGCCCGCGTGGACGAGGGTCCTGCTGCCTACTTCCGTCAATCACGTGAAGAGGAACCTATAGAGCTAAAGCCAAACCCCATTTCTCGACCAAGCTCCCTAAGAAGCGAACGAATTAGGCGTTCCCAGACGGGGGGTCCTTTAATAGCATGTGTTTACTAGGGACTTGTGGACGAGGGGGTCGCGGGGGCTGGTTTACTCACGACTGGCAGAACCCCGGGTTTAGCATGTTGATTGTGACCGGCGGTTTATAGACCGGGTACCTCTCGGCGATGGCGCGCACGACGAGGATTTCGAGGAGCCTGGAGATGGAATACTGCACCCCGGCACCGACGGCGTTGAACAGCTCCTCGCTCCCTAGCGTGGAGGAGAGCTGGCCCTCCGGCGCAGACCGCTCCGGGAGGCTCCGTATCGCCTTCGTGACGACAGTATAATCGGTACGTAGATAAGTAGAGAGAGCCAAGCTCGAATTAGAAAGATAAGGAGGGTATCTCTATAATAATGTAGGTAGTCGCGGTGCGCGCAACCTGGACTAAATATGACAAAAAAGGAAAGAGAAGGGAGCTGGAAAGAAAGAAAGGAAACCCCCGAAACAAGCTGCTCCCAAACGGCGACCAAAAGATTGAAAATGAGACGAGAATGGGGAAACGCGACGGAAGAAGGGGAGGCAAATGATGGAGACAAAAAAGAAATAGTGGGAGGACGGCGGAAAAGAAAGAAGGCGAGAGAAGCTGCGTGATCAAGGAAGGACCTGAAGCTATAGTTAGGCAGTGCAGGCGCTTCTATATGGCCCGTCTGGAGGTTATCCCCGCGCGGCTTCCGCGTCCTCTATGTCCTTCCTAATAATAGCACCGAGGAAAAGCCAAGAAGTTATAAAACCCGCGCCTGTTGGTAATGTCGGCCATGAGAATAACGTGTAGGCGCAGCATATCGTCGTCCTGGAGCCTTGCCTGCCGGGGCACGACCTTGCTCTTCGGATTCTGGATATACTTCATGTTCAGATAGGCGGCGCTGTACTCGGCGACCACAATGCCGACGACAGTGCCGCGGACAAAGAGCGACAGGTCGTAGCGGCTGTTCACACGAAGGCGGAGGCCTAGAATTAGTGAAAATGAAGCAAGTGCAGCATGTACTGCCGGTCTCAAGAAAGAAAAAAAGAAGAGAAAAAAGTGAGGAAGGCAAATACGTACGAGCCAGTGAGGTTAGGGCTCTCGCCCCCGGGTCCATATCTGATAGACACCTTGGAGGTGACCTGGAACGCAAACTGATCCCAGAACGGGAGGACCTTGCTGGATTTGAATTCGCTAGTATACACCAGTCGCTGCAGTTTCTCCACCGCCTCTGATGATATCTACTTCGTCAAAAAAGAATCCCTCTAAAGTTTTCTATATTTATATCTTGTAGATTATAAGGCTGATCTAACGGTTAGGTTAGGGGAGCTCGAGTTTAGTTAGGTTAGCTTAGATTTAGCTTAAAATTGGGCTCTAGTCACCATATATAGGGGAGATGGGAGTTAGGTTAGTTAGTATATAGTCTTGGTCCGAGGAGGGGGTTTAAAAGTCCTGCGTGATTTGGTTAAAAAGGGTATGTTGTAGGTTTGTTGTTGCCTGAAACGATGGGCTGCACCGCGTTTCTGATAGTGACTTGGGAAACTTTGCATTGTTGATAGTTTACTGTGCTCGGACTGTTGATGTTTACCTCGAGTTCAACATAGTTCGCATTGAAAACAAAACACACACCCAACATCCATCAACCCTTGTCGAGACGCATCTCCTCAGCCTTCGACTCACCATGACCACCACCCTTCATCTGCGCTCCCCGCGCCGGCCATCTCCAGGCCCCCCCGATTCCCCTCCCCATCCACGCATTGTCTCCTCCGGGTCCCTAGACGACCTAGCCAGACGCCTGAACCGCACCATGCCCCACGGAGAGCCCCTCCGCGACTTCTCGCACCTAGCCACCAGCAGCCTGCGCCTCTCCTTTGAGACCCCCGCCGACTTTCACGAGTCTTCGCCGCACGTCGTGCCCATGGTCGAGATGGACACTTTCAAGAGCATCTTTGCGCGGAGCTATCTTGTATGGAGCGACTTCACCTCGCCCGACACACTCTTCCATTCTTACCCGCAGCCACCCGGGGACGATTTCCCGTCTGCTGCCGCCCACGCCACTCTGTTCAACATGGCGATGGACGATTTCTGCATTGACCCGGAAGATATTTTCTGGGCGCACATGAAGAAGGCCAAGGTGCGGCACGAGGGCGTCGAGAAAGACGAGGAGCCGCTAATCCCGACTCAAACTGCGTACGTCTTGTCCCAGTCTATTTACTGTCCACACCTGTTCCGTTTCACCTGCAAGGGTGCTAACTGGCTGCCGTTTTGGGCGTCTGGCCACCAGGTTCAATGGGAAGGGTAACCCTAGCGGACAAGTCGACGAGGACGGCGAAGTCATCTGGGCAGCTGTCGGAGGCTTCGCGGCCAGGGACAGGCATGACAATCCTGGGTTCGACGGCATCATCATGACCACCGGTCCGGGGGAGCACTTGATTGGGGCGGCAGTCGGAGGGGAAGGCGATGGCATCCTCAAGTCCGAGCTCCTGGCCATCCTCGTCCAGCTCAGCCACCGGAGACGCGGGGACGAATGCATCGCCGAGCTGGGATTCTTCCCCGAGTATAAGGGGGAGCTGCCTCCGGTAAGGTCCCCTTTGATCTCGTCATTCCGTCTTGTGTTTATCTGCTTTTCTTTTTCGCTTCCCCCTTGTTTCATCCTTATTCTTGGGTTTAGGAGCTAACGCTCGAGACTAACGTGGCTTTTTTTTTTTTTGCATTTGCAGGTCATCGTCATCAACTTCACCGACGAGCACGCCCGCGTTATCCAGGCCTCCATATCCTGGCCGCAGGACACCCGCGAAGCCCCCGAGCTGCGGCTCTGTGTCTCTGCAAAGATACCCTATCTCGACAAGGAGACGGGCGCCATCCTCCAGGATGGCTGGCGCGAGCTTCTCGGTTGGACGTTCTGCATGGCCGTCGAGCCCGAGGGCCGTCGACAGAACGTGAACTCGCACTCACGCGGATGCGACCAGTTGTTCAGTTGATTCCGGCTACAAGAAGGTCCATAAAACATTGATAACTGGGTCGTGGCTTTACCGACGGATATGAGAGTAGTACTTTTCGGACCTTTTCAGCGCCAAGCCTGGCTAGAATTGGGACGTAGGGAACGAGTGCTACTTAATCCTACGAACGCATGGTCCATTTAGGGACATATTTTGCGCCAGCCGGCATGCATGGGCCGAATGGACACGGAGCAGTTTCGTCCTGCCATCGCAGGTCGGACGCGTCCTTAATCTTGGTGAGCCCAGACATGAGATCAATCGAAGTGTAGACGTGGATTGACCAGCGCGCTACGCTGCTCTACTCTGGTTGCGATAGCGACACGCTTTGCTCTTTGCCCAAAAATGTTCGTACGCACCGAAGTAAGGTATTCAGGTCCCTGCGATCACAGTCGAAGATAAACATTGACGCAATGTTGACATTCCTTCTCGGTACTGAGTTGATGTCTATTGAGTTTCGGCTTCCCCGCATTGTTACTATACCGAACCTCGGCATCCCCAAATAGTCTAAAACATGAGCAGCTCCCCCTCCAGTGGCAATGAAATCAATTGATCGCAGTGTCTCGACAAACGCGACCGTATCATAACAAATACGACAAAATGGTAGTATTCACCCTCCACATCATCTCTCTCAAGCAAGGCGTCACACCGTCGTCCTTCCTGTCCAGACTGCGAGAGAACAATGTCAACCCGCTCATCCAAGCAAAAGTCCTGCGCTGGATGGTTCTCCCCTCGCAGAAATCCGCAGGGCACCTCCTAGGCAGGAACACACACTGGGACCTCCTCATCGGCCTCAGACCGGACGTCGCTCTTCCCAAAACCCTCTCGGCGGATACCATCGCATCGACCTGGACCGTGTCATCCGGCGTGTCGAGCGCTCTCCTCTCGAGCTACCCGGAGCTCAACGCAAAGTTGATCCGGACGGCACCCTCCCCGCTCCCGCTCCCGTCGATCGAATCGCGCGATTCGACGCAGAATCTCGAAATCTCCCCGGAGCTGCACGATTGGATCTCCACCCTACCGTCGGACATCCAGAACCACCCGGTCTCTATGCTCAACCTCCTGGCCTTCAATGAGGGCAAGAAGGAGCAGTACAAGAGATACGGCGCCGAGTTTTCCTCGCGCGTCGGCTCTCGTTTCGGAGGACGCGTCAAGGTCGCGGCCCGCGTGGTTCCGGAAGGCGAGGGGCGGGCGAGGGAGGACGGGTGGGACGAGATTGCGTTTGTGCACTACCCGAGCGTGAGCCACTTTGCGGGGATGCTGGCCGACGGGGAGTATCAGGCTGTGAATAGGGAGCTGAGGATCGGTGCTCTGAAGGACACGTTTATCCTGTGCGTTGTGGAGATTGGGGATGATGGGGAGCCGGTTGGGAAGGGATTTCGGGAACGACTCTGATTAGGTAGGGTGTCGCGCGTACTCCTCTCCTCAGCGGGGAAACTAGACGAGATGAAAGGTCCGTTCGATGCACTAGGCATGGCATCACAACTGACAGCTCCTGGCCATCCTAGACATCCTGATCAATACATATTCATTCAACTTTCTTCGGGTTGCTGGGCCTGCTGGTAAGGGGTGAAGGGGTGCTGCAAGGAGGGATATCGTAGAGCGTAGCGAGCTCCCCACAATACGCAACGTGCGATTGACCGTAAATGCGAGTCTTGGCCCGCCGGGGAAACTTGCCGCTTTCCCAAAGCGCCTTGAACGGCGACTGGAAAGGATCTACCGGCCGCGCTCCAAGCTCCAGCAGGACCCGCTGCATATCCGGGCGCGCCCAGTTCATGGCCGCCAGCACAATATTGTCGTCGTACCTGTGACCTTCAGCGTAGATGGTAATACCGAGGATGGTATACCCCCTCTCCACGAGCATCCGGAGCATCTCCGGCGTGCCCCACACGCACACGTGCCCAACGAGGTCCGGCCGCCCGCTGCGAAACTTGCACGCCCAGTTCGTCGGCGATATCCCCTTTCCTTCCCAGCGGGGCAAGCCGGCGCGGTCGACCATCCACGTCAGGAACGCCGTCTGCCCGAGCTCGACGGCCGCCATGGCGGGTATGACCCACTCATCCTCGGACAGCCGAATGCCCGCCCCGACGAGCACCTCGCCGACATCGACGCGCCCCGTGGCCGCCGCCCAGAACATGGAGCCGGAGCTCTGTACGGCGTGCGGGTACTCGTAATTGTGCGCATCTCTGTAGTCGCGGTGCGGGAAGAGCCTGAACATGCGCTCCCTCAGGTTTCTGGGCCCGCGGGATACTTTTTTCCCACGAGGGTCCAGGCCGCGGCCGAGTAAAGTCGCGAGGATGTCGAGGTGTCCGGCGCGGCAGGCAAGTTCTACGGGGGTGACGCAGCAGTCGAGGATCCAGCCGGAGAGGCCGCGGGTGTCGGCGTGTCGGAGGAGCCAGTCCAGAGTCTCGCCGTCGCCGTGGTAGCTGGCTAGTCGGACGCCCCGGTGGACGAGGTACACGAGGTCCTCGTCGACATTGGCGTGTGATAGCAAGTAGCGCATGATCTCGGGTTCCCCGAGACGAACGGCGTCGAGGGCGTCGAGCTCGAAGGATGGTCCGCTGGTGGCATACTGGCTACGCGAAGAGCAGTGTGGTTGCATAACCGTCTTCACCATTTCTAGGCTTCTGGTGCCGATCGCGCATGACAGGGCTCTGTGGGCCGACCAGTTGGGTTTCACGTGTGGTAGTCTCTCGAGTAGCTCGCGTACCAGCCCAGAGTGGCCCGACTTGACCGCGGCGTGGAGCAGGGTTCCCAGGGGCTTTCGCACCTGAGTCCTGCCTGAATATTCGCCCAGTCTCCCCGATCGTAATAACTCCCGGCATGGGTCTGTGTGTCCGACGAGGACTTCGGCGATCAGCACGTGAGACTCAAGCGGAAACGTAGTCAGTGGCTCTGAGCGTCCTGGCTGGAGGAAAGTCTCGAATCCGTGGACGGGTACTCGTTTCTGCCAGCGCATCTTGTCTAGACATGTGAGCTGTAAAATCGCCTCGTCGCACAGGATGTTCAGGTACCCTCGTCGACAGCCATCGTCTGTCGCCCTTCCCTGCCGTATCAACACTTGGTCCAGGACAGAATTCAGGAAGACGGCGATGTTGCAGTCCCAAGGCTCGTTCGGATGGGGATTCTCAAGGATGTATCGGGTCCAGAAGTGCGCCAAACTGTTGTTCCTTTTGTCGCGATCGATGAGCTGGTGCCAGGGAGTCCGGCTGTACTCCATCGTGCCACCCTCGGGCAGGCAATACAGGATCCCCTCCGAGGATATAACGCGGAGAACGTAGATATCAAATGCATCTTAGCAGCGATCAGCCTTCATGAGTTCGAACATTTTGGGGGCAGTATGTCGCCTTATGTACTTACGATTGATGAGCCTAAGGTTTAGCGACTCTTTAATCGTCGAGTTGATAACTAGGGTTTCTATAATAGCTTGGATTAATTCCAAGGATAACGCGGGCAGATTCGACGGCTCCATTGCGTAGATCTCAGTGCTGCTACCAAAAGCATTAGATGGGCTTGGGTCAGTATTTTGCCATTGTGCGGACGTGAGAGTTAAGAACAGACCCATAGAAATCTGTGCGATGGCGGATGCAGGCTATTTATCATACGCATTTCCACCCACACAGAAGGACATGTGCCGTTAGTTGCATTTGATACCGACATGTTCCCGGGCCTAAAAATAGTTGCAAGCATAAGCCTGCATTCCTATTCCAGGGTTCTGCCTGGAAGTTCACTCTGGAGAGAAAAATCGAGTTTAGCACGTCGGAATAAACATTGATAGCCGCGACAAAATGCACTCCAGCATGATTCAAAGTCGACAAAGTTCGGTGCTGCTGATAAGTTACAGAATCCAAGGTGCTTCCAAATCAAGAGAATAACTAACCAAGTTCGAACGCGAACAGACTCTACCTGTAAATATCAAAACCAAACCCCCGATAATAAAAAGTCAAACCGGTCCCAATCAAACACCAAGTCCAACGTGAGGCCCCCTCCCAAAGTGACCCCTAAAAGCTCCGCCCTAGTCTATCATTTTGCGCTACTCATACTTTCAATCGCCAAGATTCACCAACAAGAACGAATCCTTATAGTCGCTAAAACCGGGGGCGTTCGGGTCAGTCGACCTCGTCGGCATCCCAGTGTGCCTCCACGACACCGACGTCGGAACGCTCGGAACAATCGAATCCGAATGGTGATCGCGAACCATGAAAGCCACGACATTGCCCTGCGACGACCCCATGGCCTGATCGAACCGCGCGGGGTCCGCGGGCGTGATGCGGCCCTCGTTCGCACCGCTAGTGAGCCGCAGGTCGTCCAGGAGCCTGACCGTGTCAGTGGCCTCGACGTTGGCGCCGACAACCTTCTTCAGCGGTGCGTCGCCGGCGACTTCCTTCCACTGCTGGTTCATAATCTCGGACATGGGGAGGCGCTGGTTGACGGGCAGCTGGTAGAAGTTGTCGTACTCGGCGTCGCGGAACATCCTGGTCCTGTACATCCATCCGCCGCTGGGACTCATGTAGGCTTCGAAGACGGAGGTGTCGGTGTCGTCTACGTCGCTGTCAATTCCGGACTCCGAGTCTGAGTCCGAGTCCGAGTTGCGGTCGCGGCTGACTGGTGGGGAATCGGGGGCTTCCGGGTCAAAGGGTTTACCGAAGACGCGCACCTTTTGCACGTCGGGGGCGTCCGGGTCGATGCCGTTGCTGCGCAACCAGTTCCCGACGTCCGGGTCGACCGACGGATTGACCTGCTCCGACTTGCGGAAGTAGTTTCCGGAGAAGACCTGCGCGTAATTGTGATCGTTGCTGGGCAGGTTCTGGCCCCGAGCGTCGTTGTACGCCCTGATGTTCCTCTCGCCCCGTTCTTGGGCGCGGGCGATGGTCGGGTCAGCGTGTCGCGCGGGAGGGGCGGGGATGTCCGCCTGGTTGATGGGGATGAAGCCCGGCGTTCCACCGAAATGCTGCGGCGGCGGCTGATCAGGGGCAGGGGCATTCTGCTGAGGGGGGTCCGACGGAGTGTTCTGGCCCCACACGCGGCCAGGCACAGCTCCGGATTGCTCGCCGTCCGATCCGCTGCCGTCCCCGGCGTCAGGTCGCTTGGTGTCGGGGAACTCCTTGTCACTGTCACTGTCCAGGTCATGCTTGGGGGGCCTCCCCCCGGCTGGGGCCCGGACTGCGAGGAGGTTGCTATGGGCGACGTCGTACTTGGTATCGACGGGGAAGGTAAGGGTTCCCTGTGCGAAGAGGCCAGCCGCGAGGGCGGCGAGGAGAAGCTTCGGTGTGGCTCGCATAGTGAATCAAGTAAAGGAGTGGTGGTTTTTTGGATAAAGGTAATGAATGAGTGTAAGGAGAGTAGGATCTCTATGGTTAAGAAGTTGAAGCAATGCTTGTTCACTGATTGAAAAGAAATGAAGGAGTGTGAGAGGATCAAAGTCCTGTAGGATGCAATAGGGAATAAGTATAAGTTGCTGTCGATGTGTGTCTGTTGTTGGATAGCTTGAGAACGAACTGATGTTGATATCGCGCCTCTCTGAGTCTTATATAGACGTGATGTTTTGTTCTTACGGACGAAACACATTCGTGATTAAGCCCCCATGAAGGCGATTATGCCTTCCCTGCGCGGCCTCACATCCCCTCGCCACTTTTCCTGAACTTCTTGAAACCGTTTAAACAGACTCTTTGATTCTATATCAGGGTTCATAGCCACCTCCACCTAGACGAGAGGATCCGGCACACTGATATCCGGACGTTTTGTAGCCGCGGCCCTCAGTTCTGATCCCCAGACCCGGCACCGCCCAAGCCGAACCACTCCGTCAGTTTGTCCCATGTTCTCATTCAGTCGAAATGCAGAACACCGGTACGGAAGCCGGAGTTGTGTAACCACCTAATCTATTCCGGGTGAAGGCAGTTCAACTCGGCCCCCCACCCTCTATTGTTACACAAAGGCAGTTGGCGCGGCTAAATCTATTCTTAGTGACCTTTGCAGCGTGTGTTACCTCGCGCCTAAAGCCCCGTCAGCACACAAACCTTATCCGGGACGCCATTTACACGACATCCGGGTCGTCACTCGGCCGTAAAACATCGTCAGATTCTGCCCTGATCGCGTATGCAGGTTCAAAGCCCCCCGGCGACATACATCGAAAGCCGCCGGCGCGTACGCGGCTAGGACTGGAAATAGACGCATCGCCAGCCTCCAACTACCGGAGAGGTGTGAGGTCTGTGATATCTCGAAAATAGAGACGGGAATCCTTCGAGGTCTTAGTCTCTGCTGACACGAGGATAAAGTTAAATATCTCGGCTTCGTCGTCTCATCAAGAACTCTAGGCTCCATCTTCATCGCATCATCAAACACTCAACCTTCTCTTACTAGTTCACTACACTCCTTTTTTTAAAGCAGTCTTCTCTTAGAAGTTCATCACATTCCTTCATCAACCACACCAGTTTGCAAATCTCAGCCCATTCTTTGACTCAACTCACGCTCACATTATTATCCACTCAAAGACCTCGCCGCTCTCAATTTTCATTTCTCCTATTCGTACAACCCTCTAGAACAACTCAAGCCCACATCTCCCATCACAACACAATGGCCCTCCTACTAGAAGCCCTCGCCATCGCCGGTGGCGTCCTCACCACTGTCCCCGTCATCCAGGACTTCATTAGCCCCAAGCCCGACATCGACAAGACGACCGTCGTCAAGATCGTCGCCGGCGACGACGACTTCACCGACGGCCACATGCCCAGCATCCACCTCTTCGACCGCTCCGGCAACACCGTCGGCATGCACGTCAGCGCGCCCGACTTCGACGAGAACCTGGGCAAGGGCCAGCTCCGGACCATCAACATCGAGCAGATCGACCGCGAGATCTCGGCCGCGGGCGCCGAGTACATCGCGCTCAGCCACGGCGGTAACGACGCCGTGTGCGTGTCCTTCTTCACCGTGCGCACGCCGACGGGCCTGCAGTACAGCTTCACGGGCGACATTGCGTTCCAGTGCATCAACCAGGGCGTCGAGCTCTTCTGGTACCACGGCAACGTGGCCATCTCGCAGAGCGAGAACGGCATCGTAGAGCCGCGGTGCTTCTGGCTCGACGGCGACGCGACCAACGGCATCACCACCAAGGGCGTGGGGATCCACATGCCGTCCTTCATCCCGAGCGCGGGCCGCGAGGCGAGCTTCTCCGAGAGGCCCGACAAGCAGTGCAACTCGCAGCCGCGGCTCGCGGCCTACTCGCAGGACGACTTTGGGCCGTTCAGCATGATTCCGTTCTTCAAGGAGGACGTGTTCGACCTCGCGACGCTCGAGGACTTTGGCGACATGGCGCTCGACCAGAATAACTGGGGCATCAACGACTTTGACATCCCCATACCCGGCTTCAGCAAGAGGGACGTCCCCACGGGACTCAATGACACGGATACCACTGAGACTGAGATTGAGACCCAGACGGAGAGTGAGACTGAGACTACTCCGGAGGTACGCGGCGGGAGCGGAGGAGGTCGCCGCCCCGTAGACGCTGCCAGCGGCGATGCGCCCATCAGGAGCTGGCGCAAGCCCGGCCAGCTGATCAAGTGTGGCTCTGAGACGAAGAGCGCGAGGGACCTGTGCGAGAGTAGGACTTCCTACGGACCGGACTTTGTGAACACGGCCGAGGGTCTGTTCTGCGACATGAGCACCAAGAATCTGTGGGACGTGTGCCAGGACAAGCGGCAGCGGGGCTGCTTCGACAGTGAGAAGTCAAGGATGAGGCTTGGTTCCGGAAACAGCCGCAGGGACGAAAGTTCCGGCCGGTTGATTCCTAGGAAGGTGTACGATGATATCAAGCAGTGGTAAGGCGGTCATTGCTGACTTAAATGGGCGGTGCATGGATGGTTTGGAGTTTTGGGGCGTTTTAGCACGTTAAACGGGGAGTTGGTTTGAAGTATTAGAGGATTGGAGTTGGTTTAGAGTTAGATCTTGCGCTATGCCTGTACTGAATTCCAACATGTTTTCGAGAAAACCCGTTCACCAGAGTGTAGGGACTGAGTATAGCCAGGCTTCGCATCCTTTATGCCCCTTGAGAGTGTGCATTGCCGTGTGTCCTGAATTGCCCCATGTTGCTGGGACCAGATTCGAACCAATCGTTTGCGTTTTGCGTATAAGGGCACCCCCTAAACTCCCGCATAAGCTGGTGTTTTTATCAAAGGGGCTGGACCTCAAGGGCGCCCAAAATCCAAATGAACATCTCCTGGCGGCTTTTCTTTGCGACAAATATCTACTCATGGTAGCCCGCTCCGGTCCTGAGAACTGTCGAAGAAGAGCGAGAGGTCAGTTTATGAGCAAGCGGCACCGAGTCTGTGGCTTCGGATTTAGTTACGCCGAGACAGGCGGAGGCTGAGTTGCTTACACCCTCCACCCCTGGTCATCTTCCCCTCGCCGCTGCCTGCGGCATCTTCCGCTTCCCCCGCCACGCATGTACATCTCCCCCACACCTTATCACCACGCCCCCGCGAAAATCTGGCAAAGACAACACGTCTCGACTCTATGCAATGGCGCCGTACCACTACGAGCCCCTCAATCTCCCCCACGAAACACGCATCCTGACCCTCCTCCCCGGCGAGTACGATGACCCCCTCACCTGCACCCTCTCGCGGATGCCCTTCTCCCCGCCTCCGGCGCCCTACAAGACTCTCAGTTACTGCTGGTCACGCAGCGTGATCGTCGACAAAGAGCCCGACATGGACGCGGTCCTAACGGTAGCAGCCGCCGGAGACGGCGTCGGCGAGGCCGGAGAGAAGAAGTTCCGAGAGCTCCTCGACCACCCGTTCTACGGCACCTTCTACATCGCGCTCGGCGGTAATCTCCCGCCCGGCACCCTGGCCATCGGCACTGACGGAGCGGAGCTTGAGATTGGCGGAGAGCTGCACCGCGCGATGCGCCGCGTGCGCGACAAGGAAGAGCCGATGAGGATTTGGATCGACGCGGTGTGCATCGACCAGGGGAATGTGGCGGAGAAGAACGAGCACGTGCGGATGATGGGGGAGATTTACCACCATGCGGAGGAGGTGCACGTCTGCCTCGGAGAGTACACGGGTTCCGAGTCGGAGGCCTTCGATGCGCTGAGCGAGATGAATAATGTGCTCGGGGAGATCCTGGGGAGGGAGGACTTGCGGGGGGCTACGCGACTCCAGATACAGAGGGAGATTGTGGGGGATCCGCGGACGCGACACATCATGTGGGAGTCGCTGCACTCGCTCGTCGGCCGGGCCTGGGTAAGTTCTCCACACAAGCGAGTGCACGCGCTTATAAAAGCAGAAAACGCAAAATGGCCAGATGGTAAACTGATTTGTGGCTTTTTGCGACCTGGTGAACCATGTTAACAGTTCGAGCGAGTCTGGGTCATACAAGAGATCGCCAACTCGAAGAAGGCTACCGTGCACATCGGTACCTCCACAGCTTCTTGGAACTATATCGCCAGTCTCCTGATCATTGCGCGAAGCTTCAACATGGACCCTTCCCTCGAGACAGACGCCGTGAAGGCCGCGTGCATGATGCAATCGCTCAAAGAGGCAGTTGCCTCGGGCGCGTTCAAGTCCCATGCGCTCCTGGATATACTGGAGGAGACGAGGAATTTCAAGAGCACGATCGCGAGTGACAAGATCTATGCCGTGCTGGGGCTCGTGGACCGCAGTGCTGCTGCCGAGATTGTCATCGACTACGCGTTGGATGCGGCCGCGGTCTTCACTTCCTTTGCGACCAAGCTCCTGGAGAAGAAGGAAAATTTGGATATCCTGTCGCACTGCGTCGTATCTCGCGAGCAGTCGCAACTGTCTTTGCCGTCGTGGGTGCCAGACTGGACATCCCCGGGCTTCGTCGAACCATTTCAAAGCAGGGGTCTCGAGTGCGCCGCCGGAGGCACCCTGGCCATAGACCTCACCATCGACGACGGCAAGATTCTCCGTATCCGCGGCCGGATCGTCGACAAGATCAAAGATCTCGACACAGTCAAGGAGATTCCGCCCTCAGCCCGCCCAGCAGACCTCGGAAACTGGCGCGCCGCCGACGCCGTGGCCGAAACGGATGAGGTTCGCGAGGCTGTAGACCGCGCATCCAATACCCCGCGAAGAAACCATGCGCGTATGCTCCACCAGCGCGAGAACCAGGCCCTCTCGTACGAGAACATCATGCACATGTCGGGCATCAGGGACGACTTGTCGCCGGAGCGCGTGGATCGCTTGTGGCGCACGTTCATGTGCAACAAGACGCGCGAGAACGAGGAGCCGGACGAGCAGATGGGCTCCCTCGGGTTAACGGCGTTCTTGGCGTCGAAGCTGTCTCGTAGTGCCGCGAGTACTATGGAGGTACTGAGAGGTTTAGCGGAGGCTGAGGCGGAGGAGCATGGGAGGGGGGAGGAGGAGACGGAATCTCGACTCGAGGAGATTTTCAGAGCCTTTGAGATGGTGGCGGGGGCCCATACGAAGTGGTGCTACCTCAGGAGATTCCTTGTCACGGAGGAGGATAGGATCGGGTGGGCCGTTCACGGGGCGGAGGTTGGTGACTCGGTGGTTGTGTTCCATGGAGGCAAGTATCCGTTCATTATGAGGGAGCACGAGGGCGGATATCGCATCATTGGGGATTGCTACCTCCACGGAATCATGGAAGGGGAGGGCCTTTGTGAGCAGTATCCGGATGAGATGTTGGCCATTATGTGATGCGTTAAGGAGAGGTGATCAAACCCCAGGGATTAGCCATGTTAAGCGCCATATGCAGTTTATTGTACTGAACAACGAAAAAGGGTCGAGAGTCTACTGCACCTTAGATTCCTAACCCAGCGAACACAATCTTCGGACACACCTCAAGCACATCCTCCATCTCGTCCTTCGTATGCCACGCATCATTGTACGCCACGCTAAAGCACAACCTCCCCCTAAACGTCCCCAAAAAGAACCCGAACCCATTCCCCAGTTCCTCTCCCGTAACCCACGGCTCATCCACCTCGATCGCACCCCTCTTCGCGCTGATAATCCCATCAACGACGCCCATGCTCGAGATTGACGCGGAAGGGTGTTTGTTCGGCAGCGGCACGGGCGGCGGGGTGCTGCTGCTCGAGGGCTCCAGCGGAGGGGCCACCCACATGGCAGGCGCAAGCTCCGCATGCTCTGCGTCATTCTTGACTGCATGGTAAAACTCCCTCACCTGTGCCAAGATCCGCGTAAATTCTTCCTTTCTCCTGTCGTCCCTTTTCATTGGCAGGGAAAGGTCCACACTGAGGGTCTTGCTCGGCAGTGAGTGGTACAGTCCCACGGGGTGTCTTGCGGTGCTGTACGGCGCTACGAGGTTGGCCCGCTCGTTGCGCAGGATGTAATTGACGTAGCGTACCATCTTGGGATCGTCGGCGCCGTCGGCGCCGGAGGGCGACGACCGCTGGAGGTCGCGCAGGGCGATGGGGATGGCGGCGTGGAAGGCGTGTGTGACGGTCGCGCCGAGGGCTTTGCATGCGCGGACTAGCACTGCGGTCTGTTCCCTGGGAAAGGTGAGCGCGAGGCGCTGGTGGCGTCCAGGCAGAAGGGGCCCTTCATTGTAAGGGACGGAGAGGATGGTTACGTCGGCCGACTGGGCCTGTTTAGTTGCAAGGTTGGCGGCGAGCCGGGCCTTCTGGGCCTCCGTAAACTCCTCGGGGACGTCGGCGGCCACGCGGTACGGCGGGCTGAGGTTTGCCGTCTCGGAGCCGTCGAAGACGGGAGGGTGAAATGCGGCGCCCTGGTCTAGGGCCTTGGCTGCGTGGGCGATAAAATTGTCGAAGAGGATGAGGGTGCCGATACCGTCGATGATGTCGTGCGGGCAGCGCAGAACGATATCTCTCCGGATGACAGAGTCGTCATCGCTTGCGGGGCAGAGGACGAAGAGTGTAGCTGTCTTTGGTGCGGGGGGGTCAGAGTTGGCGAACTCAGCGCCCGTCTGCCTGTTCGACACTTTGACGAACGTCGTTCCAATCCACGTCTGACGGTCCTCATCACGCTGGATCCCGCGATACACCTTGACCATCTCGCCCGATGCGGGGTCTAGCTCGACCCGGGCTGTGATTGTGGGATGGTCGTGGCGAAGGGCGAGCCACGCATTGCGCAGCGCCGTGTCGATACTCGCCTCGGCTTCTTCTCGGGACAGATTGGCGGGTGTGCTGATCCTCAGCGAGAGGTGGGCCGTGATGGCGAAGAACATGCGGCCGCTGCCTTCGAAGAGCCTGGCCATGGTGAAATACCACGCTTCGATCTCGTCGATGCGGCGTCTCCAGACGCCGGGCTCCGTTGAGAGCCAGGCATACTTTTCTTGTGCCGATGTCATGATCATGGTGATAGAGAAACTATTCCATTGACAGGTCTGATTCCGAAGTGCGGTGGATGGGGGTTCTGAGAGGACAAGACCGGGTAGGACAGGAGGAGTTGAGCTTTATGGAGTGACGGGGGAGTATTGTGGGCTCCTGTGCTACTTTTAGCCAAGAAACTAAGGGTCCCGTATGCGGGTCCGAGACCTGCACCGGGGTTAATCGGCCCCGGACACGCCACGAGCTCCACGAGATCGAGACAAGCGGGATACGACGCCGAAAGACGGCAATATGCTATTGGCCAATCGTGCTGTAACCACATTAGCGCTTCAGCACCCTGCGGCCAACTCACTCATCGGAGGAGCGGGGAAGAGTTCAGTAGGTGTCATGGCTTAACTACTCTGGGTTTAACCCGTGGACATAGGGCGACAGATCACGTCGTTCTGCCATTGTTTAGCCACGACGGCACGACTTACCGTAGTCTCCGTTGGTACATTTGGTAATGATACTGAGGAGGTTGCCACCGTATAATCTCCACTTGCTGTGCTCTAGTACGCGAACTGCGAGACTGAGTGGCCGAGGAGGGATGGCATTCTTTCTAGGACGGGTAGCGCCCGGGCGAGTTCGTACAAGCCCTGCTCTCCAATCAAGGAGGACTCGACGACATCTTTGGCACTGTGGAAGACTTCGAGGCAATCCTTAAGATACCGTGAAGGAGGGCCCAGGAACTAAAGTTGGTAGACGCCAATGTGGCAAGATGCTGCAAGAGAGATGGCCACGAATTCAAGCGTTCTTTCGTATCTCCATCCGGCTACCCCCTCTGTGCGGTCGCCATCGGTTTCTGTCGTGATGTCAGACAACAATAAGATCCCCGCACCGCAGGCGCGCCCCCCCCCGGCAACAGTCCATAATAGTAGAAATAAGATATATGTAAACAATAAAATTAACACAATTAATAAGGAGATCCATAAATAT
>JAXQGT010000102.1:0-18966 GCA_037040375.1 Basipetospora sp. M8501
CCGGGAGCGCATCATTCTGCGCGTCCCCCTGGGGGCCCCCATGATGTTGTTGTTGGGGCTGGTCCCCCAGGTTTGGTTGTCCCTGTTGTCCTTGCAGCTGGCCCTGCTGCGCCTCCCCGCCAGCCCGGCCATTCCTGTCCTGGTTCGGCCCCCCCGCGGCGGCCGTGGGCCTCTGCGCGAGCACGGGCGCCCGGCACGTCGGACAAACCTGCTGCCTCTCAAGCCAGCTTTTGAGACACCCAAAGTGCAGGATGTGTCCGCACGGTAACTTCTTCGGCCTGGTCCGCTGCACGCCACCGCCCGAACCGCCCGCGGAGCCGTTATTCTGTGTCGGCCACGGCCTCATCTCTTCGCGACAGATGATGCACGTGTCTTCGCGGGCAAGGTCCTCGGTCGTGGCGTCCGGATAACTGCTCATGCTCTGGATGGCGCGGCGGTACTTGAGCAGGGCGGAGAGGCGCTTAAAGAAGGCTGAGGCGGTGAGGTAGACGTCGCGCATGATGTGCACAGGTAGGCCGTAGAAGATTAGTAGGACGGTGAAGAAGGCCATGTACGTGACGAGTTTGAGGAAGTCTGCCAAGCAAAAAAAAAGTTAACAATTTGTTAGGGGCTACCCCTCCAGGGCCGCGCCGACGAGGGCAAAGGGGGTAGGGACAACTCAAGGGGAAATCCTACCAATGACCAGCTCCAGAGTCAGAATCCATTGTCCCTTGGCTTCCCAGCCGGGAACCTCAATATCAGTCTCATCAATATCGGCCGGATCCGGAATATCGTGCTCGGAAATGGTAGGCTCCCGGCCCTCGGCAGCCTCGGTCTCTCGCTGCCGGATCATCTCGGCCCGCTGTCTCCCAACCTCCATCCTCCTCTGGGCGAGCCGACTCGCCGTCTGCGCCGCCACGATCCTCGCATCCATCAATGTCAGGGCGTACCGCGCAATCGTCCTCGCGGAGCTCACGGTCAGCACGGCGAACTCGAACAAGAACATGACCATCATGTTAGGCCTGGCCTGCTGAATCACGGTGTTCACCGAGTACCGCAGGAGCCAGACGTTG
Organism: Basipetospora sp. M8501; assembly: GCA_037040375.1. Classification (NCBI taxonomy): domain Eukaryota; kingdom Fungi; phylum Ascomycota; class Sordariomycetes; order Microascales; genus Basipetospora; species Basipetospora sp. M8501. The sequence continues at coordinate 1,053 of JAXQGT010000102.1, forward strand.
TACACGGAGCTCATGAGCAGCGAGACGACGAGGCGGGTGTGGAAAAGGCGGGGGTTGGCGGGGGGTTGCTGTTCGAGGACCTCGAGGCGGCCGTCGCCGATCCAGCCCCATACTTTGCCGGTAACGAGAGCGGTGAACATGACGAGGAACCAGGCGCCAATCTCCTCGCGGAAGATGGTCATGGCGAGGCAGGTCTCGGTGATGGCGACCCAGGCGCGGTCGGAGAGCTGGTCGACCTCGACGGCGCGGAGGCGTCCGAAACAGAGGCGCTGGAGGCCGTACATGAAGGTTCCGTAGATGATGTAGATGAAATTTATGAGGGCCTGCAGTGGAGAGGGCGTAAGTTATGGTAAGTAATACACAGGGGAACAGTCGGGATCCGAGTGCGAGGGACTCACGAGTAAGCAGAAGTTACTCTGGGCGAGGTAGACCATGGCAGAGTAGAAGTTGGCTCGTTGATGGAACGCCGAGAGGACGACGGAGACGGCAAGGGCCGTCGAGGCCTAGAAAGTGTTAGACAAAAGGTTCACCATCCCTCCTGCTCCCCATATGATGACACGGCCACCGCAGACTCACCCCTGCATACCAAGCCAACCTCATGGCTGGTGTCGTCGGAAGTCGCGGAAGGATACTGAGCTCCTTTTCAGACTAGACGGGTTATAGCGGGTTCGAGGATCGCTTCGTTCCGTAGGGTATCTAAGTTTCCATGGCTATGGCAAGAGCATCCAACCCGAGAAGAAGGTGGTGGAGATAAGGATGTTGGGAGCTCAAACAGTTCGGGGGGGGTTAGCAACACTTCAGGAACAGGTCGAGCTTCGTTGTCGATTTCAACAGTCGCTTTGGCTTCGCGCATTCCACATGTTGCCAAGTGTCGATGTCTAGAATGCTCAGCAGTCATTGGCCATTCCAGCGTCACGTGATGATCCCATACCGGGGAGCTGTCTGCAAGCTGTCCTCTACACTGTATTGCCGCTTCAAGGTCCCGATGACGTTATCATCGCTGAGTCTCTCTTATCCTCCTTGACTATGCATTCACGGACGCTATTCCAATTTTCCTGATTTTTGTATAATCATAAGAGCCTCTATCATGCTTCGTAGAGTGTACTCATCAATCAGAAGTGTCCTTACACTCTACACAATGCTTTCGTCAAGAGCAGCACGACTACAGATTGGAGGGGCGGCACCCGCGAGCCGATGTGGCGCATACTGTGGCGAGTGCCGCGGTTCCGTGAAGATGTGGCTGGTGAGTAACACCAGCTATGGTCCGTATGGTGCTTCTGCTTATACCGGCACAACGACCCGCACATCGCCGCAGAGCAACTGCCGAGGCCATCCAAGTCATCCACTCCACATCATGACTACCGGCTTCGACATAGCGCAGCCTGGAGACCACCTCCCACTGCTACCGTGATCACTTCGAAACGCGCCTGGTCGCTGTCATCGGGAGTCTCATTCCTTTCTGACGTTTCCCCGCTCCAACAGATCCAGTTCGTGTCGTCCTGTCTGTGCCGTCTGTCACAAGCCAATTCTATTGCTTTCGTTTTGTCATCTTCTCTCGGCGTTCGCTTGCATCTAAGGAAGAGCACTGGGGGGGGTTCCCGGATTCTTCAACTTTCTTTTGCGGGAAATGCATTTTATAAACACCTCTAGAAGCATTCCGAGATCACTCTCAGCATTCGTCACTAGATCCTTCCTCTCTGCCCCCTTCCCGTGTTCCTACCCAGCATCTCAGATAAACCCCATAGCACTACTCTCATCTCTTGAAATCAGGTCCATACCATCCCACCGCTTCACATCCAGCATGTCTTCGCCCATAGCCCCTATCATAACCCCTTCCCTCCTGTCCGCCATCCGCCGCCATCCGCAGATCCGCCGCGACACGTGGTACTTCATCGCGGCCACCACGCTCTCCATTCTCAACCGACCCGATGAGATACCGAAGGTGTACAAGTATGTCCTGGCCAACGGACCGGGACCCAAGGACTCCGCGCCAGGGACCGAGGAGCAATTGTCCATGTCGCGGAGGATCCGGGAGGCTCTCATCAAATCCGCGGCCATCGGGGGCCTACCGAAGGTACGTCTTGACGCTTCGTTACTCGCCGTAGTGGGCGCTTTGAAGTTGATCCCCTCCAAACCCCCCCCCCCTTCTTTTCTCTTCCGGAAATACCCGTCGATGAAATGCCCACTCTTGAAACCCCAAAGCCTTACAATATGTTGTTCTGGCGCGTCTGTTCACATGTGGGGGGAAATTCAACTAACACACAATATTAAGGCTATCAACGCCCTTCTGGCAATGAAGGCCGTGACGCCGCCCCACCTCATGGACGAGCCCATGGCCTTCTCGCCGACGCTCCGCCCCGTGGACATCTACGACACGCCCTCGTCGCAGGTCCTCCACCGCGGCCAGACTTTCTTCGACATGGTCTACGGTAAAGTGTCCAAGCGCGTTATGGGCCAGATGGACCGCTCCGGCACCGAGGACTTAGGCCTGACGGCGCGCCTCATGTACGGGTACGTCTTGAGTAACACGAACGTGCTGTCGGCGGCGGAGACGTCGTTTGTGCTCATTGCCGCTCTGATCCCTCAGGATGTAAGTAACGGTTTCTCATTCTTCTCCCCTCCCATTTTCACCCCTGGGGGAGGCCTCTCGGTTAGAGACGGCTTCTGGGGGTCTGCACTGGGCGTGAGAACTCTGCTTTTGTGGACTGGAGCTGTTCTGACATCGTGACACCAGGTAAACCCCCAGCTCAAGGGCCATCTCAAGGGGGCGCTGAACGGCGGGGCTACCGTCGACGAGGTAAAGGCCGTACGGGACATCGTCATCCAGATCTGCGAGGCCGCGGGTATGAGGAAGATCTCACCCAGCACCCCGGGCGGGTTCGGATGGAGAACCGAGGTGGCCAATCTGTGAGTCGTCATAGTTTGACTTTGCCTCTCTAATCCCCCCCGCTTGCCATTGCGCTTCACTTGTACGTGTTTGCGTTTTTCTAGCTCTGGAGCCTGCCACTGGACGGAGGGGATTGGTCTGCTTTTGGCTTAATTGGGAAGTAGAGAAAGGGCGGGGAGAACTGCAAAACTTGTGATTATATATGAGCAAGAGATGCTGAGAGAGAAGAAAGAAGCGCCCCCAGCAGCGGGAACGGAACGACCGAGGCACCTAGCGAGACAGACTCGGCACGCGAGAGTACTCCCGCCAGCGAACCCAGTCGTCGCGAGGCCGCCGCGGCCCCGGAGCAAGATGTGCCGCTGATGAAAAGGCACGGTGCGGAGCGGGCTCGGGTTGCCCTCGCTTCCCTCATGTCCCTCATCCGCCCGCGACAGCAGCAGAAGCACAAGATCATCCCCGTCGGGGAGTCATGACCCGGAGAACGGGAAAGAGGAACTCCAGCCTAGCTTTTACCTTCTCCCTCTGCCCCGCCGGACACACTAAAATGAGGAGGGATCGGATGCGGGGACCGTCGGGGGCCCCCCGGGCTCGCATGGGCGACATGTACACGGAAGGCGTTTGTTGACTATATCGTTCTGGGCTCACGCGTCTATGAGTTTCGTCGGAGGCGAGATTCGCGCCTCAGCATGTGTGTAGGCATCGAACCATAGCATTACCGAAAGGCCGGAATCAAGCATACATTTGATCTTGTGAGATAGCTCCGCCTTGCTGCTTGTCGTCCCCACCCGCGTGTGCTTGCATCCAATAATCGCATGTCCGTTCCCGCCTTTTTTTCGCGACACCCTGTGTCGCCAGAACACAACAGCGATTACCAGGAAAATCTTGCAAGTTACCGCAAATAGAACAACTTGTGGACCCATCCCCAGGGAGGCACGCGGGTTCGTGTTCCGATTCTCTTCATGAATCTTATCCTCATGTTTTGTTTCAATGCCCGGTATTAGCAGAAAAGGGGGTGAGATAGCAGCGGGAATGCGCACGAGGGCGCGCGCTTCATGGTCGCGCCCGGCGGACCCTCGAACACTGGGGGGAGGGGCTATCGCTTCCCCAAGTTTTTGCCCGTAAAACGACATGCTACCCCGGGGAAGAGGCTTCCTCTTGGTCGGTGTGCCTTTGCTCCGCTTCACCGGGAATCAGCGAAGGAATGGGAGGGTAACACTCACACAAGGAATCCGACTAGGTGGCGCTCAAGAAACGAAGCGAGAGCGGAGATAAAGAAATGCCTGGGCGGTATTCTTTCCGAGACTTGGCACTGCGGGGAGGGAATATATGTTGGACGTTGAAGCTCAGCACGAGGCACACTCCTCCTCTGTGCCTCCTGTTCCAGAGGATCATGTGCTTCCTATCCCTCGCACACGGTCGCGCAGTTCAATCTGAATGGGCCTGAGCATCCACATGCCTTGTATCAACGACGACTACCCTCCAAGCCTAGGAGGATTTTCCACCTTTCTCCACCACCCGGGGGCCCGAGAGGCATATCCAGAGCGGTGGAGAAGGGGCAAGGCAGCGGGAAGCAGCAGACGGCATCACCTTGGACCCGAGAGGAGGGGACCTTCACAAATCCCGTCGCACAGGACATGACGGAAAGGCGGTTCGAGGGGTGGATGATATACAGTGGCGCTGTAACCATTGCTCGTACCTCGAGCCCGCCCAGGACCGCCTTCGTCGTCGGTGCCTGGTATTCCCTCTTTCCCTAGTGGCCATTCTGGTTCCGACAACTTCTAGCAATATTCTCGTGCTTCCCCAAATGCCCACCGACCACGCCCCTTGTAATGGGCTGTATTCAGCGGGTGAGGTTGTCGTCCGGTACACTGGCGGGGGGGACCGTGTTGTTGGTACCTAGCAATGAGCTTGTACGATGCAAAAGCCTCTCAACAGCCTTGGAGAAAGAGGACATAGGGCGTGGGCATGTCGCCGATCACTGGAGAGACACGAGTGTAGAACGTTCAACTAGGAGCCCACCCTCATTCTCGTGAGCAACGCAGAAGGCACTTCAACACTATATGCAGAGCAGTTAACCGTGCCCCAAAACCTCACGGAAAAATCCCAAGAGAAGATTGAAAAGGGAGGATACCCTAAACTGCAGGCTTGTCAGAGCCGTACTGTCCCTCGGAGGCCTGGCACGACTTACATCCAGTCAAGTCAACTCAGGAGAACTCAGTATAAAATAAGGAAGGGACTTTCGGGAATAGAGAATGATGGCAAGCGACCAGCAGTGTCAGTTCTCCCTGCAGAACCAGCAAAGTTGTTGCGCTTTTCCTCTAGTCAGGATCAAACATGAGCGTGTCCACGAGTCTGGCGTGCATCATCAAGCCCCTATATGCCGATAAGCCCGAAGACGGGGATAGAAAACCCTTTCTACCCTGGACTCCAGACATGTAAGCTATCGTACCTCCTCAACCGCACCCCTCTCCGTCCGCCTCTTTCTGCAAGCAACAGGGATAGCCATCCGGACGCTGGGAGCATCAGTCACAGCTAGGGCTTGATGAGAAGAGTGCAGTAGTTGGAGCGTACTAGTAGCAACACACTAGAATAGAGCCCTTGCAGTCCCCCCCCCCCCACCCAAAAAAAAACCTTGGAACAAGGGGCCCCCCCGTTCAACGATTTCCCGCCAGTCTATATCGGGGTTGTGGACGGGCAGGGGAGAGGCCCATGAACGGTCACAAAGAAGCTTCTTTTACTCTCAGCTCGGCGCTCTCTCCCCCTGTGGAAACGGCGTGGGGGAAGAGGCTTAACCACGCTGTCGGGACCGACGGAGTGGATTTGAGTTTGCTGACGACTAGAGTTCGTGGAACAGACGTGAATCAAAGATGCTTTCTCTTGAGACTGGCGAGGCAATGTAGCATGGCTCACTTGTTTTCGTTGTCCTCCCCCTTCCCGGGTCTATTGGTCGCAACTAACTCTCATTGCAAAACCACTGAGCTCAAGATACGAAGCGGGATGTTACGTTTCGCATAACAAAGAGCGGTAAAGCTACAGAAAGGCGACACTCCTGCCCTGGAACGGGTCGCCAAAATAGTCCTATGCTGACGCCACGACGACGTGCACTTGCAGTCTTCAAAGTTCCCTTTCTCCTTCTCTTCTCCATCCCGCATGTGACTTGACGCTCCATTGAAGCCGTGCGGCCAGTGCAGAAGGAGAAGGGCGGGCGTATAGCATTGGGCCGGAATGGGCCTCGGGCTATCGGTAAACCCCCTCGTGTATGTAGAGTGGGAGTTATCGTCCTCAACACGAATCTCCCCCCTCTTCCAATCTCCGTGCCAGTGGAGAGTTGTGTTTGGAGAACTCCCGACGATCCTTCCACCAGGCAAGGGGTAGAGGAGGGTCCTTGGAGGTGGCGCCCCCCTCCCCTTGGTCTTCCCAAACAAGGTAACAAGAGTAGAGCCCGCATGTAATGCTCCGTGGTGTACGTGATAAAAGAGCGTACCTCACAAGGCCAGCGGGGAGGGCGGTGGCGATTCTGATCTGCGCCGTCCCGCAAAAGGGGCCAAGTTTAGAGACAGTCCCCGTGGCCAGCACTCGCTACATGGATCTGCGGCGGTTGATATATGGTGGTACACTTCCATATACTCGGTAGTGTCCGAGTGTGTTATTGGGCCCATCTAGGCTATGATCACCAGTGACAACGATAGGGAATGACAGCATTGTTGTGACCATGACCCCAATATTGACTTCACTAGTGACTGGAACATACGCTCCGGAGTATATCGAGTGTTACACACAAACGCACTGGGGACTACACTATTGTTTGACCCGTACACGCACCAAAAGGCAGGTCAAGGCGATGAGACCGCGGGCCGGCGTTCTCAGGCGCTTCCACCTCGGAGTCGTTGGAAGGCGATAATTGGGTCCTCCGCTGTTCAACAACAAGAGGCTACAAACCGTGTGAATGAAGTGGCATGGACGTGCTCCCCCTCTCCAGTTTTCCTTCGGCACGCCTTCCGAGACGCCAGACATTGTCTCTCCTGGCGCTGGGCGTCAATATCTCTCCCCCCGTCCCAACCACTCAATCCCGCCACTTCGCCCTTCTCAACGGGAGCCAAGCCGCTATCTTCAGATTTGTCTCTCCTAAGTGACCCCCGGAAACGCCCCGTAGATGGAGTAGCGTAGAGTATAAATCGCAGATCATCCTTGGTCATGGCCGGCCGTCCCGTCGGCATGCAGGCAGAAAGCCACCTATGCACTGGTGTGCATTGGTCAAGAATGTGTCTGTGTGTGCGTGTCTACTCGTAGTGTGTTATACGGAGCAGAAGTGCTTTCTATCGAACGCTTGAGAAGAACCCCACCTGCCCCGGCCAGTCTCAGGTGAGAGTCAACTGCATGTGGTGCTTCTTCGTGCTTTTGTTGTCCCTCCCCTCCCCCTTCGCTCGTCCGTTTTCCTGCTTGTTGCTTGGCCTGGCGTTCCGGAAAATTTGACGCCGATCTCTTGCGCCTCTCCCTTTTTATTAGTGTCTTCGTCCACACGTAGACTCCGCTAGGCGCTTCACGCTTTCTTTTTACCTTGCTCTTTTTCTTCTTGCGTGGGTGATGGTGGCGGCGGTGAAGAAATGCAGAGAAGGTCTGGCCCGCGCGTGCCACAACTGACAACTACTCGTACCAACCTCCTCTTCACCCCATCTACGAGTTATTCTCCTCCGCTCTCTCCACTCCCCGCCCGCATCCCTTTTCCTCCATCTCGTGAACGGGACCGAAGCATATACGAAGATAGAGAGGTAGAAATAGCAATTTTGCGGGGGGTGGAATCACATCACGATGACATTTTATCGTGCAGTCCAGGTTGCATGCGCTTGGAGTCGTGACCCGTGTAAGCTCTGCAATGAGCCAGTTGTGATGTACGAGAGTAGTGACAATCAAATGCATGCGTCCGTCTTTAGTCTTTGCGCCGGGAATAATCCGCAGGCGCCCTACTAGCAGAAGTTCGTATATAGAAATCCTGCAAGTGTGGTCGGCTCCCGATCTCAATAACATGAAGATATTTCTGTTAAAACGTCGTTGCAAGCATTTGTAAACAGACACGGCTCACTACACCAATACGACCAACCACTTGCTCCTGTCCGTAGATGGTGCGTTTCCATTTTATTTAAACCGGTAAGAAGGGCGATTGTTCCCTTCGTACCCGGTGCACAGGACGAACTCCTGCCGGTTGAATCCCCCCCTTCCCGTGTTGTGCCGTCGTCTGGTATCCTTTTACCCCAGCCGCCTGCAACAATCTGGAGTACACTTGATATATCTGGCTAGGGCGGCCCAAAAAACGGCCCTATTCCCCATTCTTATCGTCGTTTTTTCGGCCTGCCCCGCGGTGGTAATACTGGTTGTGGCCGGTTCCCTTCCACCGGGTCGGGTGGGTCGAACATTGGGATATGGTCCCCCTAGCATCATACTTCAATGTTTCCATTCACACTGCAACCTCGCCGCACAGAGAGGAGCGCCAATCGTACGCTACACTAATATTACCAGCGGAGTGCAGAGAGGTGAGGTTTGACCGCAAGGGCACAAACCAGACAACCGGGGCGGCGCCATCAGATGTCCCTCTGTAGCACAGGGCGCCTTTCCCCTGGCCGTTTGTGTTTCCCTCTTCCTCTGGTCTGCCAGGATTTCGATACTGCTTTGTTCGACGTCTGCTCTAGCCTGTGCTGGAGTCAAAAGACGAGCAGCCCGGGAGGCCAACTCACTTTGCGTGTTAGTGGCGAAAAATACTCCCAGTCACAAAGAGCATCCGGTCGAGAGCACAGGCGTACGAAGAAATTAGTGACGTGCTTCTGCGCACTCCCCGTCCATCTCCGTTCACGGAGTCCAAGATGCCTCAATGTTTGAGTTGATGTTAATAACCCTACCACTCCGCATTCTGGGGGAAACGCAACTTCTCGCGGACTCCGGAGGCGGGGCATCCCGAGCCTTTGGCAAACTGCCGTGAATCTCTGGCGCAACCATCCCTCTTCTCTGATCTGTTTGTTATCCCGCCCTTCGTATATTGCCCATCAATGTTCTATACATAGCGACGCAATATATGCGGGCCCATACATTCTCGGGCTCCGCCCCCCCCGCCCCTCTTCCTTTATGCTGGCACAAGATCTGGCTGGATAGAGCATTGGGCTTGCGGGTTCCAAGGAAAGGAGGGGGGGGGAAACGAGTGTATTCGCGCGATCCGCGGGGGAAGAGGAAATGTCGCGTGTGGTATGTGCAAAATGTAGGAATGAGTGTTTTCCCTTTCTGCAATCAATATACTGGGAAGATTTCCCATATCCTCGCCAATAACTGAAGGCGCAATATGTCTGTTTCCGACCTTGTACATGGAGTGGTATTATGAGACGAAACGACGTCAAAGATCCGCGTGCCCTGTGTGGAGATTTCAATCCTGCCAGCGTGCTTGCGGATTGGAAAAGGAAAGACGAGGCGAGGAGCTGGGGGGTTTGAGTCCACTCCCCTGCGACAACAGGGTGCAGAGATCAATAATGAGAATATTCAGTAGATCAATCCAATAATCCGCATGTAGCCAAGTGCACTCTTGATGGTAAGAGTGAATATGATATCACTCCATTTCATCTTCCACGATGGTCACATCCCAAGGAATAGCGAGAATCAAATTGTTCGCGGTGAAATGAGCGATGTGACCCTGAGGGGCTGCTGAGAGGGAGGGGGCCAGAGGGAAACGGGGGCACCGACCCAGCGACGCGAACCGGGGCGCCGGCATTTCCGCTCCCTCTTCCCGTCCGCTCTGTCGGGTTCGACCTCGTACCCAGCGAGACGGAATTATGTCGCAATACCCTCTTTGACGATCAAAAGACCGGACCCTATACTACACGTCTATTATAGCCCCCCCTTTCCGCTTTGCAAGGGGACCACAAACACCGCACAGGGACAAAGTACGCGAGATATTGATGCGTTTCACCACTGGTGCAATATTGGATGTTACCGTTACTCTCCCTCCCCAATCGCGCAACATTGATCTCTGGGAACCCCTCCCCAGAGCACCGTACCGTCTTTGCGGGATATGTGAGCGAGACATTCCGCGCCGGGCCTGAGGGATTACCAACGCTAGTAGGTCCCCTCGGGAAAGCTTTCGTTGCACCAGGACACGACATGGATCCCTGATACCCATATTAAGCATCATGTCTTGTTTCCGTGGTCATGGGAGCCTCCTTTGTCCTCCCCTTGCTCCACACACCCGCGTAACGACTCGGAAGGGGGCCCCCCCGGACAAAGATGTGGGCGGCTTGAGAGAGAGGCGTGTAAGCCGGCGATCAGAGTCTTGGAATCGAGGTGTGTAATAAGAACCAAAGGTCAGACAGCGGTGGTCAGACGGCGGTGGTCAGAAAGCGGAACAGACGACACATCTGCTTGCTTGGTCTCGGTTCACTTCTTCCGATCTTCCCTGTCGTGTCAATGCCGCTATGTTGTCGTTTTTGCTTCTTTCAGCGATGAGAAGATCTCAGTGGATGCCGGGATACTAGGCCTTCATTTCGCGGGCCAGAACCCGGTATCACACGGCAGGGTAGCGGGGCACTCCTTTCGATTGGGATCATTGATCGATTGAAGACTTGGAGGTGTGCGGGGGGGAGGGGGGGGATATGGGAAGGGATTGTAGCATTACCCCCCCTTGCTTAACTTCGTATTCCCTTACGAGTGAGCCACGACACGGCGAATGTGAGCGATCTTCGATTTCAAGTTCCGGCGATGTGGATTTGGGGTTGGCCCCCCGGTCGTTTCCCTGCCAGACGTGAAAGAGCCTGTCTGCAGTGACTTGATACTTCCCATGGCACTGGTCTTTATTAGTGTTCCGCTATCTGCAGGTGGGGGTGGACAGCAAACAAATGCGCTGCCCGCCCCCCTCTTCACTCCTAAGAAAAATGACGAGTCTTCGTTTCGTCATTTTTTAATATATTGGAGGTGTTGGCAATTGGACAGACGCAATGTCGATGACCAGGGTTTTGACCAGTGCTGTTGCGCATGATCTGAAGATTGACTCGGCCGTGTAAAGATTAGGTAGCGGGAGCGAGGGAGTGGCTGGCTCAAAATTCCGCACAAGCAAGGGAGAGAGCGGTTCGGAGACATCGGCTCGTCTCAGAGGCCCTAGGGGACGGGATGGGATGCTGTCTTGTTCCTCCCATACGACGAAGATTGTCTGCACGATGGAGGTGCCGTGTCTCGGGTTCGCGATGCTGCAGGAGTTAGGGGCGGTTCCCTCTTCCCTCCTTGCATCAACCGCCTCACCCCATCTCAAATGCCTGTCATCAGACTTAATGCCGCCGTGGTGGGTTTCCCAGCCTCAGTGGACGGGAGTGTGTGTTTCGGAGTAGAAAAACTAGCAGTCACCATGGGGAGGAGGTAAAAAATAAAAAATAAAAAAATTCAATACTCTTGGCCCAGCGAAGATGCAGGAGTGAGAAAGGGGAAGAAAAGCAACGGTAAGATGATGCTACGATTCGCTTCAACCCCCCTCGCCCATTTCCCCTCCGCCCGCACATAGGCGAGATTAGATCGTGATATGCTTCATGCTTCTTTCCTCGCCACATGCCGTGCCCTCCACCGTCGAGGAATGCTCCCACACGAGAGGGAGCCCGGGAACATATACACACATAAGAAGAGATTGACGCATACACTCGCGTACACTCGCGAATCGGGGATACCCACTTCACCCGTGGGGCGCCGCTGTGTATGTGAGTGTGAGTGTGTGGGAGACCAGATGATCTCGGATCTTTGGTCTGTTCTCCCCCTGTGGCTAATAATACTCCGCGAGATTATATGAGTTTGCGATGCCGATCGCGCACTAGCTTCCGATCTCTTTATCCCGCACTCGCGTCAATGCTTTCCGTGCGTGCTATTATACTCGTGATAATACGAGTTTCGCCTTGACCGCGTATCATTCGAAGTGGGCAGAACTGTGGTGAATCAGCTCCGTGTGTACGCGGAGTATGGTGTAGGTCGCATTTTGGGCGCCGAGTAAAGTATTGCTTTCGCAGATCTCGGGTATCTGCAGCGCTGGACCCGGGCGACGGGTCGAAGGGGTTTGTTTGGTAACAACCACCCTCCGTAGGCCAGAGATTTCCCGTCCTCGCGCCTCCGCCGATCGCCTTGCTCCATCCCGTCTCCCCCTGTGTCTTCCCGCTCTCCGTCGATCACTCCCACGGAGTTATGGCGTGAGGCGGATTTATTCGTCAACCTCGCAGGTTCGCCGTCACCCTTCCGGCAACAAGAGAGCCCCCGAGTAATCTTGTAACAATATCCTGTCCCGGGTCGGGTTCACCCTTGTCCGTCCCCCGGTGCAGTGTAGTGTCCCAGGCCTACGGTAAAGTTATACCCGCAGCTGATGATGTAGCCCAGCGGGCGATGATGCGCTTCCCGCCTGCTCAGAGTGAGCTGAAGGGTGTCACTGAGATCAGCAGGACGTGGGTGCATTCGGGTTTCTTCTCTCGTCCATCTAGTGTATTACTGCCGAGCGAGAAAGAACCCCCTGTGCCCTTTTTTGCAAACTCGGCGAAATCTTCTGTCCCAAGATCGCAAGAGTTGACAGAGCAACTCTGTGAAGAGAATGAAGTGGTGATGTTCGATGACAGCGGCTGGATCGTCCAGCCCTGCCCTGTTTTGTTGCTCTCCTGGTGGAGCAAGTGGTGGGAATTGCGCCGGCGTTTGCCCACCGGTCCAGTTAAGAGGTCGGCCAGCGTATGAGAGGACACTGATCAATCGCGAGCAGGGGCCCCATGCGCATGTCGGGCACCCCGGGACCCTGTTAGAAGGCCAAGGCTCGGAAATGGACCAATTACAGCGCGGCGAAGAACTGCTTCTTCTGACCTCGTACACTGTTCCTGTAGTGTTCGCTCTGCAGCCGATTCCGAGGACAGCATCATGAAAAGAAAGAAAAAGGGTAATATCCCGGTCCCTGTGCTGTCTTCCGATAGCTTGCATTGCATGCGCCCTGTCGAACCCCAGTCTGATTTTCGCCTTGGAACGTGGAAAGAGCCGAGAAGTCTCGCAGGCAAAATTCACTGTCGTTCTCTAAATTGATAGCAGATGGAATCCCTGAGTCGGTGTACTGGATGGGCAGTTAGTTCCTGCCGCGATTCCCACCGAAGGGAAGTCTAGGCTCCACAACAGACACGTCGCCCGCACAGCCCTACGGGCAGTGTTATAACCTCGAGCAAAGTATCGCACTATCATGCTCTCAATGGGAGTAATAGGCAAACGCAGGCCATAGAGAATTACTGAGTGCTCTGAAATTTGGAGCACAGTTTGGTGGGTAGCAGTCATCAAGTTACAGATAGTAGTAGCATTGATCGAGAAGGTCCCGTCACCTAAAAATGCCGCGTTTCAATCGCACAGGTTTCCCAGGTAGGCACTGGGCACTGTGAAAGTGGGCTCCAATCTCCTCAGTGGTTTTGCCCTGTCCGCAGGCGTCATTGTTTGATAATACCTTAGTGTACAACCTGGTCCTCTAGGCTACGGGTGCAACCCATCCCGGCAAAGCAGTAAAATTAGTGTACCTAGGAGCAAGGTCCAGGCCGTGCTGTTTAACTTCCGCGGTCCAAATGCGCCCAACTTCGTTCCTGTTGCTAGAAAAGGGGAGGGCTCTCATGTGTGCTTCCAGTCCAAGTCTGTACGAAGGGTAATAATGCAGACGGGAAAGTACACAACATGACCCAGACTTTGGAATGCGTTGATCTTCAATTGCGTGCGAGTTTGAGCTGGAGTTGTTCCCGAGTCGGCGGTCAATGGAGGCCCAGCGTTGCGACAATGCTACTCTGACGGCCGGATCTTCGTAGGGTTCGGTCGAAAATTGTGGTGCAGTGCAGTGCAGTGCAGCGCAGTGTTCAATGGATGTTTGCTTGCAGGGGGAAAGGGGAGGACATTAGTGCACTGACGGCAGACCAGATGGGGACGGGGTGAGTCTAGTCGGAGTAAGATACAAACACCCCCCGCGTCCGACTATGACTCGTAGATCCGATCACCGCACCCAACCTTGTCCGAGTACCTACTCTGTACCGTACACTACGCGGGTGGGTGGTGCTTCAGACCCCATCCACGCGCCACACTAATCGGAGGCCGGATGAACAATTCACCCTGCTAGCCACAGTCCAGTTGAGTGGTTTCCCTCAGGTTCACATTTGATCCTATGGAACTGTGTATGTACCCTTACGTCTCCGGAGCACTCCTCCTTATACGTCTTGTTGGCACTCTCAGGATCAACAAGGCCCTTGAAATGGACTCTGTGAGCTTGTGATTGTCTCCCACAGTAAAATTGCAGAGATATTTCCCCCGCCATACACCGTAATACTCGTTATCAAATCAATGATTTGATCAATACTTCCAATGCTGGAACCCATCAATGAAAGCTGTTTGTTGCGCTAACTGCTCAGCCCTACATCAATACCCGCCGATGCGCCATTAAAGAGGCCAACGACGGCACAGCCACACTAGGACACAACGCCCAACATCAGAACATTGGTCGGTCGGTCAAATCAGCATCGCGGGATCGCGTAAATAATCATCAATCCTCACCGCCATGTTTATGAATTCTTCCCCATCCGGCAGTCTTCGCGCTTCCGCGCTCCCCGTTGGCGCCATGCGCTCGGCTTATACCCTACACGATGGTAGCGACGGGGAATGCTGTGGCGCAGCGTAGGGCGTGTGCGGTTAGTGTTGGTGTGATGGGTATCATTACACTGGATTCTCCACAGATCTCGGATGGCTGTTGAGATGGACGATGCCGATTCGGGGAGAAGTGGGAGGTTTATTGCTCCGTCTAGCGCCTCCAGTGGCTGTGGTGAATCTTCGTAGACATTTGCGACAAACCCACCAATGGTTCTGGACTTGTTGCAACGTGATCTGATACTATGTAGCCACTATAATGTGTTGTCAGTGACTGAGTGTGCGCCGGCAACACGCCAGACACTAACACAAAGCTCAACTGCCTCGTCCCTCATTCCCGAGCGTCACAGCAGCCGTGTAAGTGGACTAAAATTGTTGACAACACAGCAACCGCCCATCAATGGCTCGGGCTTCCGGGCCTCTTTAGGAACCGCAGATAGCAATGGAAAGATAAATACACCAATCCGAAAAGTCCTGTCTCACGTTTATCCAACCCGTAACAAGCGCGGTTTCTCGTCTCATCGGTACATGTATGCCACGTTCATGGGGAACATTGAAATAACTGCGCCACACCGTACCCCACACAGAATCTTTTCCCAAACGGGTAACCAGCACGACCTACGCGCACGAGCACATGAGGAGCCAGCCAAGAGTCTAGAGTATCCAAGTGGCAGTGAGCTATATGCCGGCCTCGGGTTTCATGGCCGACCACTCCGCAGAACCAAACTCGTATAAGCAGCTAACACTTATATTCCGACCTTTATAATACCGCAAATCCACAAACCATAATGCTCCACGGACCACATTCGAAGGGGACGCATCGTGGCCCGTGGTATTTTCGGTTTCATGAGGGTTGGTTGTGTGGTAATAGTGTGGGAAGATTCGCTTCACCCCAACCGTTCCGGTCTAGGATTTTGTCCACTTCTACGGAGTACAAAATCACTCAGAATTGCCTAGAGCGAGGTCTGGACCATCTTGGCTTTTGAGCTATCTGACCCCTGGAGGGGCTTGAGGTTAAAATTATGCTCCGTTCTCCGCTGGCCGTCCACGTGGGTAGCCCTTCACTCATAGCCAATGCTAGCGAGGCCGCTACGGAGTACATACTGACGCTAAAAACAACATACACTAGGCTTGGGCGACTCCCCTAAAACGTCCAGTGTGTATGATAAGATCGACTTCTAGCATTAGTGTGCACTAAAAGGGGGGGCGTATATGCGGAGTAGATACGGAGTACTCTGTAGCGCCTAGGGCAGCGACACGGGCTTCTGTAGGAAGCAGAATAGAGAAAGGCAAGCCGCCGTACGCAGGGGGCAGGGGTTGTGGGGGATCCTTTGAGCGTTTACCATATTTTTCTTAGTCCACAAGATCCGTGCTTGTTTCGTGGCTTGAGGTGAGAAAGGAAGAGCCGTGTGCTTTTGTTTCCAGAAAACCTTATTATCGCCAGGGGCAATAGCACTGCCCTTTCAGCTCCAGCTCCAGCTCTAACTCCAGGGCCGCCGTAGGGCTGGAGCTGAGATATAGAAAACGCAGGGAAGAAGTGAGTGCATCGGGGCACGCTCCGTATACAGTAAACAGAGTCCTCGGAGGTTGCCTCATCGGGTCAAATCATGTCTGCTTCGAATTCCACGTGGAGGGATGGGCCTCTCTTCTGTACGGGAGTACATGTACGAAAGTACAGAGCGCGGCAAGCTGCGACGCTCGTGGATTTTGGTCAAATACAAGCAGAGGGTGAACAGTGAGAAAAGTTAAAGTCCCGCAGGATTACTCCGTAAAACGACGGCTCCCTGCCGTAGGATTGACTCCCTAGCTCCGGAGGTTGAAAGATTGTTGTACGTACTCCGCACCTACAATATTAAATCCTTGAACCCAATTTCCCCTTCTCGCTCGGAATGTGTGCTCCGGGCATGCGCTGGGAGTGGGAGTTGTACGGAGTAAAGCCGCACTAGTGGAATCTACTCCGTAGGACCAGGGACATGCAGATGTGCGTCGCGATTGACAACCTGTCCACCAAAGCCATGGGGGACGACAGGCCCCCTTTTTACGAGCAGGACGAACAAAAGCAATCCATGGAATTATCCAACTGCAAACCTCCGTGCCCCTTCTGGAGTGGGGGTGCAACAAGGGCGGGAAGACAGTGAGCAGGTTAGACAAGGGGGGTGTGGGAATGATCGACTCGACTTGTCAGGAGACTGGGGGTGGTATTGACCGCTCCCATTTAAGCATTGTGTGTGGCCCATGGGCCCCCCTGCCGTTTCGTCGCAGTGAGTATGTTTATGTCCCCTTGTGGTCTCGTGAAGCGAGACTGTGCTCTCCTGCCCCGAAATTCCGCGTTTCGCACATCACGTACCGGGACGCTTGGTCCGTTGGGGAGTAGCGTACGGGCACTGCGCTGCGGCCACTGTGTTCTGGGCCCTGTTCTCAGTGTACGAGGGCACAAATATTGATTTCCGTCTTCTGAGGAAATTGGCTGATCAGTACGGACATGGAGTATGGTGTCACTGCAGGTCAGCACCGAAGAGGATGATGATGCTCAGCAGACAAGAAGCGATATGACATCAATGCGTGGACTCCTCGATCACCTTGCTTGCTTGGTGGGCCGTGGTCACAACAGCACCCAGTCCAGTCAGTCCAGTCAGTCAGTCATCGGCAGGCGGCAGACGGACACTGGCGTCGTACTGAGATTGCACCGCCGCAGGCACCAAGTTACCCACCAAAATCTTTTATAGCCCGAGGCTTCAGTGGACGGATACACAGTTGAGGCAGGGGAATAACCAATAGTTGATGTACGTAGCCACTGATTGGCTGGCCACAGTCCTCACCTCGTGGTTCGATCAATTTTCAATGCTACTGCGACGCGGAATCGACAGTGTACATCACTCCGCAGTGTACAAAGCTTCGGGAGCTGGGACGGGACAGCTGTGAGGGTGAGTTTTGAGGCAACCAATGATGAGAAGCGTAGCATCGAGGCGATAACCCGCATCAGCCACTGTGCTGAGCCACCAAACCCTTCAGTCTAAAATACTCTTATTACTCCGGAATTGTGGACTCATAAATGCCAAGGGGGGTCCTGTCGGCCATGTGACTTGATCCCTGCGGACCTCCCGGGGAGGGGTTGGCGAAATAAAGATTTTCACTAGTTTCTGAAGCGCATTCCTTTTGATGTTTATCCCGACGATAGTTCAAGTTTCCTTCTGGGTAAGAAGGAGGGAATGAGGATGGAGAGTCGGCGCGGGGGGATACACTTACTGGTACGAGCACGGGATTAGATAGATAGCAATTACATCAACCATGGTGGTATCGAGTTACGCACTATTACAGTTGATACACAATAAATTCGAATAACTACAACTAAAAATAGGGATACCTTACATAATATATGTTAGTAAA
>JAXQGT010000103.1:0-38264 GCA_037040375.1 Basipetospora sp. M8501
TGTTCATGTTTACTATAGGAGGATTAAGTGGTGTTGTTTTAGCTAACGCTTCACTTGATATAGCTTTCCATGATACTATCCCTGGGAGGACACAAAGTGCCCAAACCGCATCATCGTGACCTTCCAGCGTCGCCTTCGGATCAACCCGCCCACGCTCCCACACCCGAATCGTAGAGTCTTGGCCACCGCTAAATATCCAGCCATCACCTTGCGCACGCCCGCCCGTAACAAAATTAGGCGAAGGGCTCCACGCCGCGAGGCATAGGACAGCCCCGGCATGCCCGCGGTGGGTGAAATTGGCCGTTATGTCAGAATCGGCAACTGCGTGTCCGATACTATCGAGGCGGGGGATGTGAAACCGTTTTATTGTCCCGTCATCACTCCCGGTGCAGATCTCCGGCTCCGCGGGACTGCCACCACCAGAGAATATAACACTGCGGACCGTATCCAGGTGGCCTCGAAGGCCAAATCTCCATTTGAAATTACCGCTCTCGGCCTGCTGATTCAAAGCGTTGAGGGACAGCTCATTCTCGAGACTTCTCCGCCGGGAAGAACTCTTCCGGCGATGGGAGTTTGCGAAGCGACTAGGCGATTTCGGCATCGTGTCTGCGGACGGGAATACGTCGGTGTCGGGTCGATTCGAAGGCGGGGGTTGCGCAGCGCTTGCAGTGCCGAGGTCTGAGAAATCCCACCCATCGGAGTCGTTGGTTGTCCTCTTGTCGAGAGACTGGGCTCCGCTAGCGCTGCTGCCGAACCCTTCATTGACGTGGTTCGGCGCGGCTAGGCCTTCCTCGCCAGCACGAGTGTTTCCTGATCCAGAGGTCGTCCAGTCCTGGCCAGTCCCAAATTGATCTCCTCCAGATCGGACCATGGATTGCGAATGCATATCGGTGTTTCGGTTTTGGAAATTCGAGATCTGACTGGCGGGATTGGGGGCGGTGTGATTCGGTACGGGAGCGGGTCGTGACGAGTTCATTTCGCGGATGTGGTTTTGAGCTTGACGGGCCTGGGCCTGGGCATGAGCTTGAGCAGCTAATGCTTGTTCATACTGTTGTGCCGCGGCCGAGGAACCTAGTTCATGTTGTCCGGGGATGTCGTCGAAAGATGGAAGAGGGGGCGACTCCCTCGGCGGAGGAGGATTCGCCGGCGTCATCATCAGGTATGTAAACTCATTTTGACACTGATCGAGGAACGACTTGAGCTCCTTTCTCTGAGGCTCTTCCTCGGGCCTTCCGATCGGTTGGGGTATTTCAGTCTCTGAGAATGTTGGAGGCGCTGGCGAAGAAATATATCTTAGCTCTAGTCCTAAACGAGAGGCCACTGGCGGTAACTCACAGTTAAGCTTCTCCTGAACCATAGCTGAGCGGCTCTCCTTCTCGGCTGCAATGCCCTCAGCAGGGTCCCATTTTCCCTGGGACTGCAGCTGAGCAGATTGCTCCTTTATCTTGCGCTGCAGCAGCTTGATGTACTTCTTCGAGGCATTTTGTGTCGCGTCACCTCGCTTGATCTTCCCCTCAAGCTGCGCTATTCGCGCCTTCATCTCCTGTTTCTCAATATCCCACGCGTTTCGGTCGCGTTCGTGGCGGTGCCACTCGGATTGCAGAAAGCGCATAACACCTATGAGGAAAACCGGTTAGGCCGTCCCAATCCCCCAAAATTAGACCCCCCCGGAGAGCGCTTACCCTGTAATGTGTATTCGGTGGCCGGTGGGCGGTTCATTAGGTTGGCTTGTTGTTGATGATGATGCTGCTGCTGCTGCTGCTGTTGCTGCAGCCCCCCGTTACCCTCTCCTCCTCCGCCATTTCCGCCATTCAACACCATGTTGGAGACCTGCCAATTCATACACGACAATCACTGGGCCAAGCTCGCCCTCTGGACTGACGGACAGCGCCGAAGGTACAGTGTATGAACTCTCAACCCAGTATCACCGTCGTCCTATGGGTGTGTTCGATGTGCGACTAAGCATTTGCGACTTATTTCAAGCGAAAAGAGAGAGGCACAAGGAAGAAAGTTGATGGAGCTTGGTGTGTCTGCGTCGATTGTAAGTGATTGGTCTCGTCGACGTGGCTTTCTATGCTCGTGTCGGAGTGTCAAGGAGAAGCAGCCAGATAAGCTCTAGCGTAGGGACAGGGTAGGTCGACTAGGCTCTAGTTGGAGGAGGCGGATTGTTGTGGTGTGGTCTGGCAGGTAAAAAGTTGCACGCTGTGTCAAACAAAGCTTTGGCGGGCTTGAAGATCGCTCGGCGAGGCTTCTCTGGGCAAGAAAGCCTTGCTTTTTTCTTCGATATCGCGTGCCTTTGTCCCCTACGGTTCGTCCCAGGCGGTTAGCTCCAGAGCGAAAGTACGGAGTGATGAAATTCGAGGTGTCGCTTTGCCGCCAAAACATCAGACCAATCAGAGATGGCAGGTGGTAGTGAGGCTGCAACCTAAGGCATCAACCCAACACTCAGGGGTGCACCGTGCGCTGCACGCGAAACAGCTTTGACATCTTGGTACAGTGTGATAATGCACTGTATCATACTCTATCTTGCTCACCGCTGCGCACCGCGATTCTCGTGTTCGGCGGCGTGATTAAACAACGCTCAGAACCACACTGATAGTCCAAAAGGTAGATTCACAGGGATTCGGAGTGTAAGTCTCGTCTCTTCGCGGACTGCGGCCAGGATAATTACCACGTGGCGTCAGGGCTAGAACTCAAGCTCTTCGACTTCCATATCGCACTCCTCACACTTCCTTACCGTCATCCCGTCCTCGTTCTGCACCGGCCGCCCCCAGCTGTGAACGTGCTTGCCACCGCCCAGCGCGTCACCGAACTTGGTCGGCCCCTTGATGCCCGCCTGCTGTCTCCTAAATGCCTCTGTCCTCGTCTTCTTCTTGAGGTCCAGGAGCTTCTCCTTAAACTTGGCCTCCTTGCGCCGCTTCTTCTGCTCCTCGCGCCTCTCGAACTCGGCGTCCAGCTTCTCAGCCGATCCCCACTTCTGGTTGATGGCGTACTCCTCCACCTGGTACCGCAGGAACAGCATCATGTCGTGCCAATGCGACTTGTGCGGGTTGGGTTTGTTCAGGTGCGGTAGAAGTTCTTCGTCTCGTAGTTCAGCTATTATACCCGGTTAGTATGGGGTTTGGATAGATGTACGAGAAGCATAAGAAAGGCCGTAGGCACCGGGGTAGGAACTCACGATCTGTGAGGAGATAGTCTTCTTTGCACTCCGTCTTAGTGAGGAGAGAGTATTTCTCCGGGTACTTCTCCTTGCACGCGTGGCAAACACACGACTTGAAAACCTCCTCCCACACGAAATCAATCTCAAGGCTTCCGCACTCACGGCACTTTTTTCTTGACGCCTCGTCGTCTAGCACGCTCAGGCCGGGCTCGAAAGGCCCGGCCTTGTTCCGCTGCAACCTCCGCAAGGTCTGCAGCCGCTCCCATTCCTTCAGCGTCATGTGCTTGGGCTTATCCATCCCCGGCGCGCCCTTCTTCAGCGCAGCGTTGTAAGGGTCGTCCTCCAGCGTCATGAACCCTCCCTTCGTGTTCGTCATGGCGCTCATGTCGTAGTCGACGTACTTTGCGAAGTTCTTCGCCGCCTTGAGCGGCTTATCTACGGGCTGCACCCTTGCGTCGCGGTTACTAGCAGGGACGGCCCCCGGGGCGGCGGAGATGTCGGAGAAGGGGCGCTTGCGGTTCATCCCGCGGGCCGTTACGCGGATCTGGTCACTGTCCACAAACCCCGACTCTGTGGTCCTCGCCGGCTCCTTCCCTGCCCTTCGGGCCTCCTCCTCTTGGTGTCTCCGTCGTTCCTTTGCGAGAAGTCGGCTCTCCTCCTGCGGCGCATGAGTTAGATTTAGGACCGGGATCTTGGGTCAGAAATATCACAGTAGCATACTATTCGACGTAGGCTGTCTGGCGACCGTGGCGCACGGGGTGCGGAGCTGGTTGAGGAGGTGGGCTCCATGCTGCGATTCGCACGTGGTGCTCTTATGGCTGCTGTAATGTTTATATTGTTTGGTAAATCGGGAAGCAGTCGCACGAGATGTGCGTTTCCATACACCAAGACACAATAACGAAGGGAGAGTCTACGAGTAAGTGCTATGTGGAGAGGGGCATGTAAGACGTAGGGAACGTCGAATTGAGACTGGATGACGCTCCATACAATTTTTACGGAGTAAGCGTGGCGTTTCATCGCCACTCCGTCAGGTAGGTACACTAAATAAGTCTAGGCAGCGCACGAAAACACGTGGTCACGGGATCAAGCAGCTGCAGCAATTCAATATGGATGCCAACCAGATTCGGCTTCACGCTTGAATTTGCCCCAAGGTCTTTGAACACCACAGTGGCTCTTTGCTCGCGTCCCAGGTCATTTATTAAGAGTAATCGATCATTGCACTCGGAAGCCGTGGAAACACCTGTCCCATTTCCCATCTATCCTAAGTAGAATGCACGTTTTGGTGGGCCGAAAAAGAATCCACCTGTGCCCCAGGAGACCAAAAGAAAAAACAGGGAAACAAAAAAAGAGTTAAGGGAGGAGAGCTTCTAAGGGAGGAGAGCTTCAACGCGAACCCCCTTTACTCCTCCTTGGCGCCACCCCTGCCAGCCCTCTCAGCGGCCTCGACAGCCTTCTTATCGCTCTGGGCGGGGCCGCTCTGGAGACCAGACATGAGACCGGCGGCGGCCTTGAAGGGGCGCTTGAGGTCACCGGAGGCCGGGTTGCCGTAGATGTGAATCTTGGTGAGGTTGGACTCGAGGGCGCCCTTGAGGGGGATGATGGACTGGATGATGAGGGGGTTGGTGTAGCGCATGTAGAAATGCATGATGCACATGATGCCCATGCCCATGAGCTGGGAGCGGAAGGCGGTCTTGAGCTGCTGGGTGTCGTAGGCGTGAATGGTGGTGGTGATGAGCTTGGGCTCCTCGGAGGAACCCATGGGCGCCGGCTCGACGTACTTAAGCGTCGTCATGTCTAAGGAAAAGGGAGGCGTCAGGTTAGCTCAAGGTTCAGCGTCGACGAGAGGTAGGGAACAGAAGTAAGTCAACGCAAATTGTGATGAGTTATTGCGACAGCTAGAATTCCGCGGCAGATAGGACATGTATGGCACCCTTACCCTTCTTCTTGTTTATCTTGGTGTAGATGGTGTAGTAGATGCAGGCGATGATGAAGTTGCTGAGCAGGTACATGCCGCGGACCATATTGAGTACGTTAGGATCATCGAAAGGAACCCTCTTCGCGACCTGCATCAGTCCAAGGACGATGACGAGGTTGGTGCTACCATGCAGAATCGAAAGTTAGCACAAGACATGAAAGTTGCGCTGCAAACGGGGGACCGCGACTGGAAGGCATGCGACACCGGTTGCATGTCGCGACCAGCCTGCATGTGCAAGAAGTCTGCGCGGGATCACTCACACAGCGGGAGGAAGAGCCATTTTGAAGGATAATTATCAAGAAGCCGAGGCGGAGGGAGACACGTCAAAAGTGCAAAAAAGCCTTGGAGATGGGGTTTGATGAGGGAGGGGAAGGCAAGAGAATGGAATGAGGGTATTTCAAAGGCAAAGACGCCACTTGGGATTTTTCGAGGTGCACAGGTCTCTAGGCTGGATTGGGAAGCTACAAGGAGCTGTCCTTGGTGGGTGCTCCGAAATTTCCGGCGTTGAACCGTCAAAATTAGCTTCGGGGTCCGCGGTAATGCAGCCCAGGGGTACATAGCTATTATTACGGGCATTACGGATACTCTATTGGCCAGCGTGGCAACTTGGGGCAAAGAAACACGGCGAAGGCGAACTAGCAGGGCCGAGGAAGAAACGCGAAATGCAAAGAGACAAACACGAAGTTGAAGGAATGCTCCAGCCTCCTGCATAAACACACCGCACCACGAAAGGAGGGAAAATAAAAAGGCAAGGAAACAGCTTGGAGAATGATGTGGTGTCTGGTATTGGATCTGTAGTGCCGGACGGTCCATCGCCTACTCTACGGCGACATGCAGTGAGCGCTTATGTAAGTGCATACAGTAACATACATGCCCCGTACACTCTGATGCTCCGCTATACTCGCCAAACTCCTTCAGTCTTCACTGCCCTTGACATTAAGATTTCTATGTATTCCGTAGAGTGAGTGCTACCCGCTCCAATATCGCGCTGCTGGGCTGGCGTCCTCAACCTCCTTTCATATCGAGAATTTGCGATGCCTCGATGCCCGGTTCCGTTATAATGAGGGAAAACTGGTATATCTGCTTCTCCAATATTATCAGTGGTAGCTCAGCGGGATGAGACTCACTATGCTACTTTAGTCCCCTCTCAGTGGTGCGTGACCACTTCCTTGGGCTTGCCATGTCTCATATCGAGAGCTCCCATTGACTACATCAACCGCACAGATGCAAGCGACAGTCGTGCATCATCTTCCATTCACGGATCAAATCAATCTTTTCCCACGTGATGCCCCCTAAGACAACCTCTACATAGTCAATGCAAAGTCGACTTCACTGTTCCTAGTTAAGTTGGCCGTTCGCTGTAGCAGCGCCCAGCCCAAGAGCCCAACTCGCATCCGCTCCTCATTCCTACCAATATCGTCCCCTACCGCCGTGCCGTCATAGACGCAAGGGAGGGAAGGTCTCGCTTTTCTCTCCCTAAATAAATCAGGCACTCAACTTCCCCATCATGCTTCCCACGTCTTAAAAACCCGTAGACACCTTTTCTCTCCTTCCCACCCCGCCATGCCGTGCATCATGACGAGGGCGCGATCGCCTTCGACGGAGCGCGAACCGCGATATCTCCGCATCGACGAGGAGGAAGAGTACATCCGCCGCCGCATACACCGCCGGCCCCGGTCACCGTGCGCATCTAGATCCCGATCCCCCTCTCGCCCCGGCCGCCGGACCCCGCGTGAAGAAGATGCCGCTCCTCGTGGGGAGCGGTGGTCTTATTACTACTACTACCCAGCCAAGACAACGTACATAGCCCCCCCTCCACTCCTATTGTCAAATATTTCTAAGTTTCTCGTTATTTCATCGGCTATTTGGATTGCGTCCAAGCTAAAAGAAACGTGTGTTTTTCTCTCTAGGTCACGCCCTCAATCCCCCTCCCCCCAAAAGTGTCAAATATCAACCCCAGCGCCGCCGCCGCCACAGCAGCAAGCCCCGTGCGAGCCCCTCACCCTCCGCGTGAAGGACTACACCTCCGACGACCCCCGTCCCTATAACCCCCTCGCCCGCTCCTTCGCCATCACCATCATCCCAGATTACACCCGGCCCGCCGACATCCTCTTCAGCCTCGCGCCCCCCGTGAGCGGGTGCCGCGTACTCGTCTGCTGGCCCGCGGAGCGCAAGTACGACCTCACCCCCAACGTCAGCCTTGCCGGCATCGCCGAGATGGGGTGCTGGCTAGAGGTCGTTGATGGCCGGAGGAGCTACAGCCAGGTGCGTAGGGACGAACAAGAGGAGGGGGTCCCAGAGGGGGATAGGGAGAGGTAGAACCTCGCGCTTGCTTGAGATTGGAACATGCGCCGGAGTTTGGATAGGAAGCGTGTTAGAGCGCCTCACAAAGATGAATGACCATGAGTGGATGAAGCTATTGTCAGATGACGTTTACGTTGGGATTGGAGTTATCAATGATGTCTGTTTTACTTTTCGAGATGAGGAAAAGGAGCATTGATTGAAGAGCTTCGATAAGAGGAGCCCTAAACCTTGCACTAATACACACGATACTGACCACCCCTCAGCCTAAAAGCAAGGGGGAAAACAGTGCCCCCTTGATCATGCCCATGACTGCCTCGAGAATGTAATTGTACAAAGAAACCAAGCGAACAAGAAACATAGATGAGGATCTCACCGTCACCTTCTCGCACCGGGAGGCACCTTCAAGTTCACACCTTGTGCCTGCCTCGAGACCCAACCACAACACACGTACCCCTTCCTCGCCTTGCTACCATCCATGTCCTTCAGATATCAGACCAAAATGGAGAGAAAATGCCACGCAAAGCTATGAATTTTAACGAGGGAAGAAACCAGCCGTGCGTGTCGTGTCACATAGAGTTTTCGGTAGAACAAAAGGGGTATCTTTCCATCGCCAGGTACGCCTCGTATATTCTTGCCAACAAAAATTCCCGTCCGCGTGCGCACCCTCCAACCTCAATTTAGTACTGGGGGGGCGCATTGTTCGTGGTGGCCTCCAAGATGCGCTTGGCGGTTGTCACGAGCTGCGAGAGGTTCTTGAGAATCGGATCGTGGCGGTCTTTGGCCGAGATGCGCATGAACATACTATCCGCACGGCTGATGACAAGCTTCATGATGTTCGGCGTCACCTCTCGAACTTGCTGGTCCTGAACAACGCACCCCGTTAGTGGAAAGGAATAATACGCATCATCAGGGCCAACTGCACTTACAAAGGTGGGCAGACTGGTCAACAGACAATGGACTGACATTTCCAGCCAGGCCGTCTTCTGCCTCGCCAGAGCCGTGTCGAGATGCTGCGAGACCGTTGTGGCTACAGATAGCTGAACGAGGGGCGGAAGCTCGCGAAGGTGGACTGGACTCAACTTGCACCAGTATCGAGCGAAGATTTCATCCTCATGGCCACTCTGCAGCCAGCGGATGATTGCTTCCTCGAGCCGTCGCTCCTTGACTGATTGGTCAATGGAGTTGATGTGGTGGGCAAGTTCGATTTCAAGATTGGAGGGAGCGCGAGTCTGGCTGGCTGGGCTCTCGTGCGAACCCTGCGGCTGGTGCTGCGTGTGCTGCTGATGATGGGGCATCATTCCCGACTGCGACACCATTCCGTAGGAAGGTGATTCGGTGGCTGCCGAGCCACCCACAGGCGGACCCTGTCGAGCATGTTGCTCCCTTTCGGCAGCCACATGCTGCTGGAACTTGAGGAATTCACCCTGGAACTCCGACTGTGCAGCTGCCATGGTGGAGATGGTGTCCGAAAGCCGGCCCACAAGAGATAGCAGCTGGTCCATCTTGGTCGCATCCGCACGACGTTTGGCCTCCATACGCTCCAGCTCCTCCTGGTACTGCTGTCGGGTCTCGGCAGCAATCCGGTGCGAAGTTTGCACGGTGAGGTTGGTGAGCGTAGGGATGAGGTTGGAACTCAGGTTTCGCATCATGTCGTCGTGGACCCGGGCCGCGACACGGGTAGTGATCTTATCGCTAAGAGCATCAATGAGGCCGTCATTCATGAGCACTTTCTCGCTAATTAATGGGAGTGCCTTATTGAACTCCTTCGAGATAGTCTGCACTGTCTTGATACCGACTTGCTCGGCGGCCGCCTTGCTCGTCGCGTTCGCGATAGACGGGATGACAGAACCCGAAAACTGGTTGCTGATGATATCACCCAAAACAGTCTGTACGTTCTGGTTGAGGACTTCCGACACCACGTCAAGCAGTTTAAGCTGCCGGCTATCAAAGTCGGCCTCGCGGGCCTGGATGGTCTTGTTGAGGCCAGTAACGGCAGAGTCAACGACTCCAGAGATGGTCGTGCTGAGACGAGCCTCCATACTCTTCACTGTGGAATCAATGGCCTCGAGAGAGACAGCCGGGGCAGAGGCCTTCTGCGAAGCTGCAGATCCACGGGATGTATCCCCACCCTTGGCCGCATTGTTCTTGGCGGGAGTCACTGGGGCCATGCCGTTGGTCTGGGCGTCAGCGGCTTGGGCGGCGGCGGCGTTCTTCTTCTTACGACTCTTCTTCTCAGTCTTCTCCGGCGCGGTGGCGGGAGTACTGGGTCCCGGGACGCTCTCAGCGTCTTTCTTCAACTGGATCTTGACGGGACTGGTTGAATCGGCTGGCTTCTTCCCCGACTCTTCCTGCTGAATGTAGGGGAAAGACGACTCCTTCGATCCACGAGAAAGTTGCTTGGCGGGGATAGGCTCATCCACGGGCTGGGGCCCCAGAGGCTTGAGGGGAGCGACGGTGACGACTTCAGCTTTCACAGCCTCGACGCCGTCTATGACCTTGTTGTCCTTGGACCAACCAAGCTCACTTTGCCGAAGTAGGATACAGGCCGCGCCTTTCGAGTGCATGGCGTAAAGCTCGAATAGGGTTGGCTCATCACCATCCTGGGACATGGCCGGATTGGAAAGCATATCGAGACTTCGGAGGACGCCCCTATTAGCGAACGAATACTCGCGAATTCCGCTAATGACCGCGGTGGTATCCGGCGCGGGCATCGAGGGGTCTTTGGCTCCAAGCCGCGTGATGTAGTCTGCCTGCGAGATGTTCTTGAAGGTGTATTTCGGCGCCGAAAGATGAGCCAGATAGATCGAGTTGCGAGTCGGGTGGCCGATCACGATGATTCCAGTAGCAGGATTGTAGTTGACACTGCAGACGGCATCAGACTCCTTGCTGTGGGGCAGATTGAACTCTTGCACAGGTTTGCCGAGGGCAAGATCCCAGAGCTGCAGGGTGTGGTTCTGCTTCATGCCGACAATCATGTATCGAAGGGCACATCTCTTTTGGTAAGGCTTGATCTTATCAAGGAGCAAAACGGAGGTGGGCCAAGCCTTCTCGCCTTCCGGAGTGCTCGCCAGCGTCATGAGCGGGTCTTTGATTTCAAGCGAGCTGTGAGCGGGGATCGGACGGTTGGGATCGCAGTCCTCTTTGGGGACGGTTAGGTCCCGCACATCCCAGAACTTGACTCGCCCAGACTTGTCAAGCGATACAATGACCGAGTCATCCTGACTGAAAGTGAAGTCTTTACCGGCCTTACCGGTATTGATCTTCAGCGAACAATGTTTCGAGAGCTTCTCCGCATCGACAACCCGGTCGTGTCCGGGTTTGAAAAGGTTCTTCTGCATGACGAGATAAGGCCAGACGATGGTAATAGACTTGCCACGACCGACAGCGAAAAATTCGGGATGGCTAGATGATACTCTAGCCCTAGTCTTCAGGACACCACCCGAGGTATCGCCCTCCTGTGAGTTGAGAGGCGGAAGGGCGAAGCCGTACTGTTCAGGATGAGCGTCCTCAATATGATCCTTATCCGATTCAAGAATCTGGACCCAGTAGACAGTACCACTGACACCGGTTCCCATGATCGCCTCCCGATGGATGCCAGGATGATCACTGGGGGTAACCGACATGGAGATGTTAAAGATACGATCCTTGGTGTTTCCGAAGATCTTCACGTCTTTGCCATCGTCTTGCCTGATGACATGCATACCCCCTGCTTTGGACATACCATATGCCATACAATGCTGAGAGGCGGTGAAGAGATTTCGATCGATCTGATCGAACTCCTTCTTGAGCCTCGCAATGTCCATGATGGCGCCCTCGCGGAACTCGGGGCGCTGTTCGCTACCGCCATCTGTCATGGTGATGGAGATCCAGGGCTGCATGGGGAAGTTGTAGACCTTAACGGGCGTCTGCGGCTCGTCATCAAGATGCCCAGCATCCTCAGCATCGGCGCTATCCCAGCTATCTGCGACGGGTTGCAGGTTCTCAACGTCCACCTCCGCGTTATCTTCAGCGTCGCCAACCGCCGGGCCCTGTACATCTCGGTTTTCCTCGAGGGAAGGCTCGTGGGGAAGGGAGGTTGGGGACTGCTTAGGGCTCTGGGGAACTTCAGAGAGTTCAGTGCTGGCAACGAAGTCCAGGTCTTCGGCAGTTTCAGCCTCGGCCTTTTCCTGTTCCAGAGGTGCCAGGTTGTGCGAGGAATCGTGAGGAACCTCGTCGGCAAAGTCATCGTCAGTCTCATGGCGCTGGGCATCATCGGCTGCCTCGGCTGTCGGGACATCCGAGAAGACTCCACGGCTGCCTTGCGAGCGGTCATCGCGAATCTCCTCCGAGGGACGAGCATAGTCGGTCTTTCGACGCGCATGCTCTGGGCTCAGACGAGGGCTTCGGTCACGGCTCTGGTGGCCGCTATCCAGACGATCCTGGGGACCAGCTGGGGACTCGGAGGTACGGGACTTCTTCAACATCTGGAAGCCAGGAGATGAGTGATTATCTCCATGCGGCTGGCTGCCAAACGGTCCCGGGCCAGACTGCTCTGGCGACTGTCCGGCGTAGTTCCAAGAACTAGTCCTCTGCAAGTTGTTTGGCTGGAAGGCATGTTGAGCGGGACCAGCCGGTCCGTGACCATTATTTGCCATTGGGGGGTGATGGTAGTTGGAATAACGCTGCTCCTGTTGTCCGCGTGGCTCGTAGTCGAAGGAACCGGGAGCCGTGTTGGGGATATGCCCATAGCTCATGCCGTTGTTGGGGACGCCTTGACTGGGAGGAGGCAAGCCTCGGTTGGCGTCCGAGAAATCCCCAGACTGAGGTGTCAGATTCGCAGAATGAGCCTCCGGATGATACTGCTGGTCATCTTGACTCGGCTTCGGCTGATTGAGCAGATTGAGAAGATAGGCTCGGGTGTTCGATGGGGGGGAAGAATGACCAAAGGAGGACGAGGCAGGAGCAGTGGGGGGGCCGGTTGCCATGGGATGGTGGTCATGAGGATCCTCGTCCTGGTCATCAATGCCCCGGCCACCCCTCATGAGGGCAGCCAGCAGGCCTGACGGGTCGGCACTGGTAGGTGCTGGAGCCAGAAGAGGTGGTTGTCGAGATGACGAAAAGCTCAGAGGCTCGGCGTCCTCGTGAGACGGCTCCTGATCTTGGCCTTGAAAGCCAGGTTGCGGATGCGAACCATATGGGGCGGGTCCTGGCGCCTGGTGGTGGTAGGTCGGAGGACCTTCGTGGTGCTGGGCCTCGGGATGGGGAGGCTGGGTAGCCTGCCCACCGCTGAACTTCAAAAGATTCAGCAAGCCGGCATTTCGGTCGCGGCTCGAGGCCATGGCTTGGCTATTGTTATTGACGGGGGGCGTAGGCGCCGGTGGTAGAAAAGGCGACACCATTGCCGCGGTAGCCCACAGGCTGGAGAAGACTGGACTCGAATATCTATTCAAAGATGGGTCTCGAATGCTACGATGTCCGAAGAAGATGGAAAAGGGAGATGATGGAGAAGTGGTGCGGATAGAGGTGTTGATGGAGGAGGCGACGGGTTGGGCTGCAATTGAGAAGGGAAAAAAAAGATCCGTCAAGTAGTAGATAATGGGAAGGAGCACGGGGTGCGGATTGGGCGGCTGGTGCCAATCTGCGGGGATGGCTGGTGCGGGAAGTACCTTGTGGGCCTGCCTCGTCTGCGGTGTGGTGGTGCACTGCGAAAGTACACTGACTGGTTGGCTCTGCTGGACCAATTGCTCGCCCTGGAGTGTGAAGCAAGCTGGCAAACGACAGGCAGCTTCAAAGTTAAGGCGGTGTGTAGTAGTAGTACTAGTGTACCGAAGTATTTCGTAGAGGAGTGTGGGTTGACGTGACGTGTCTGACCTTCATGCGGCCAGAGCCTTATCTCGGGCTCGAGCGAATGAATTGACAGCAGCAACACAGTTCACGGATCATGTGTGAACGGACACGAGTGCTGGCAATGTCCAATACCACTTCAACTACTTTCGTACACTGCACTATCCATGTAATGTACTGAGCAATCCTGACCCGTGGAGCTTCAATGACCAAGGGCAATAGTGTGTTCTAGAGCACCATGAGAGTCCCGAGGATCCTATCTTCTGGCATCAAATGGCATCTCTCCACTCTGAATGTCTACGGTTTATTAGTGACTGATCCCTTGGATGCTCGTGCTCTTGTGACAGCCCCAGATCCTAAGTAACATTGAACTTGCTCTAGATCAAACGTTGGGCCGAAACTCGTGATGCAGTACTTGACATTCCACGCTACGACATTTGATGGCTACATTTGGTTCCAGTGCCAGTATAGGATTATAAAATACTTGGGAGACTTCACAAGTGTTCTCTTTCGATGCGAAAATTCTCGACGGATTCCGCGGCAATTCCGCCAGCTCGACCGCACAGGACATTATTAATCGGCACCAGGTTCATCGCCGACGCAGATACAATGATAGCGTGCTCAGTTCGAGTGTCTTTGACGGGCCGCGAGGTGTTGATCCTGCAGAGGAAAGAGGAGTATCCGCGCGTTAGAATGTAGTGTATCGTGCAGTCTGCTGCGAATTCGCAAAAATAATGTACATGTACGATTCGATGCGGCCAGAGTCTTTCGTCCCGACCCAACCACGCCAGGTGCGAAAACCACATGGGCGAGTACGTACCGCGTCCAGTCATCACGTCACACACTGTACACCGACTGTGGAGGGCGCCGGTTTTCAGGTGGTGATAATTTTCCGCGCTTCGACAGAGGCCGATCCAAGTGGGTGTTGAAGCCCTCTCCTAGTCCCTCAGGCCAGATCATGGTCTTGCTGTCATCACATCACACCCAAGCGCGTAAACTCAAAATTATCATCACTCTGGTTACTTACGGCTTTATCTATCTCGCGGCCTGTGTTTCTTCTTCGGCTACGGCTCCCCCCCTTCCCCCTTACCCCGTGGTGGCCTAACTCCAGCTGTGCTTGCCCCTCGCCACCAGGAGAAAGTTTACACAACTTCGCCCTGATACCTTCGCGACATCCACGAGCCCTACAACCCTCGGCGACTGTGCCCACCGACGACATCCAAGGAGCTTTCAAGATCGTGAACCGAAGCGCGCTTTCGCATTAGCTGTGCGGCTGCCACCATGTTCTGCCTAAGAAGGTGAGGCGCCTCCTCTGGCTCCCCTTTGCCGTACCCTCATGCTAATAGTGTTCCTCACGCAGCTGGCTCCCCCTCCTCTTCATACCGACCAACGCGCCGCCCGTGTTCGTCTTCCTCTTCTTCGCGTGCACCTTCTTCCTCAGCCGCCCATGCGTCTATTGTAGCTTCCTCCTCATAATCCTCTTCTTCACCTCCTGCTACTGGTCCGACCAGTGCTTCTTCGACCTCTCATCCAACTGGTTCGAGCCCAGGTCATCCCCGTCGCCGGGAAGTGAGACCTTCAACAGCACCATGGGCGAGATGCTGCTATCGACCGTGGGCGCACTTACGGGCGCTGCGACTGACGAGCTCGCGCGGAAACGACACGAGTGGACCGGCATCGGGCTGGAGTGGCTACGGAGTCTTCTCGGGCGCAGGGAATGGAGGATAGACTGCATGCAGGTCAACATCCGACTTTAGACAATGGGGATCGACATAACGTGGCTCACGGTGCACGCCGCCTCCCCACGGGCCGCGGAGGCTACGGGCTGGCGTGACTATACAGCCTTGCTCTGCCTTAACAAGGGTCTTGCATTTCGGCGTTCTACAAATACCACAGTGGATGATAATGAGATGATTGGGATGGTGTGTGCCGGAGTAGCTTAGAAAGACAGCAGTCCGCTGCGTTGTGGCCAGTTAGCGAGGACATCTGATAGAATTGTTTGTAATAATATGGAAGCGGTGCACTGAGCTAATGGATCTATACTCAAGATGAGCCATCGAGGCCACCGCTTAAAGCCGAGTTGTCTGCAAAATCGCATCACTGTTGCCTCGTTGGGACACTGGCTGTAAGGTTACCCTAACCTGCACAGCTGACCGTCTTCCCGCAGAGGACCGACCATATAACTTGTCTGGAGATGGATAGTATTGTGCTCATTCCCGGGTTTGCCATCTGTGGCCGAGCCCAGCAGAACTGTTTTTGACGTGTCACAGCACAAGCTATGCAGCAATCTTGATCGAGTGCCACAAGGGGTGGAAGGAACAGCCTCCAAACCGCACACACCTGCCACGCTCCCAATTCTTATTCTTTGTGGGCTGTAAGATTTGGAATAGTACTTAAAGATACTTGTGGCTGTCCCCGGAAAGTGGTGTTCTTATCCAACCGCAAAGCGGATTTTACCTCTCGGTAGCAGCAAGCTGGTCTGGAGTTGATCCGCAATACGCCACACGACATGAGTGATCCTCCTGGCATACGAGTAGATGTCGAGACGGGCAGTGGCCTTTAAGGGTAAGTTAGTTAGGGGGAACAGGCCCATTTCGCTGGACAGGGTTGGACGGGGTTTGGAGGCGTTCTTCCCTATCCATACCACCACGCTGTGGTGTGCTCTAGAATTTTGTGCTCTACACTATAACCTGCAAGGCCCTGAGAAGGAGCTGTAAGACACGACGACTTCTTGGGAACCGGAGAACATCGCAACTACGGAAAAGGGGTTGATTGGCGTCCCACGCCCTTTAATAGCATGCCAACAGGATGTAGCAGATGCCGGGGACATGAAGTGATCAAATAGGGCTGGCCCGGACAAGGGTCGTCCCAAAGGCCCCCTGCCCCATCACCCTCTAGTGGAATACTCGTAGATTGATTACAGCATTATTCGCGTTGAGTTCTTTGAATTGAGACTCCCCCTCCGCATCAAGCTGTGTATTACTTTTGATACATTCCGTACGGACATTTCTTATGCCGCAGAAGAATTAATCCCGAGCAACATTGAACTTGTCTTTAGGCGGGATTTCTGGATATTCGCATCGTCCGAGGATTTATATTGTAATATTGCTCCCTTTCTTCGTGCACTCAACTCTCAGTGATATGCCGTCCCATCTCGCCCTGGAGAAGTTTTGAATGCCGCCCTTGTGACAGTCTTCCCGATACGGACCAAATGGCTGCGCGGTGGATCGCACTAACTCGGCCATCGTAGCACGGGGGTGGCGCGAACCCGTCACTGCCCCGTCGATCGTCCCAAGCCCTCTTGGTTGACCACCCCTCCTGCGCGGCCGCCAGGCATTTCTGCCTCCGTATGGCCACTGAAATGAAGATTCGCTGCCAAGGTTGGCAGGATACGAGTGCAACAATCCTCAGGAGGTACTTTCAAGATACTTTGACCAGGGCTACTCACGTCTCGGATCCCTCCGTATACCGCCATGTCTTATTGTAGTGCTTTGTCACGCGACAGTCATGTCCCTCAACAATGCAATCAATGCTCTGTGTGGAATAGGGGCTGCTCCACGCCTACAAACGAGAACGACGTACTTTCGTATACTTCGGTGCCCCATTAACGTTCATGGATTTCATCGAATCCTTCAAATCTCCTCCCTTCATTGATCCCTCGCATCCCATCAATCGTCGTTCCCTTCTGTCTTCCTTCAATTCCACAGCAGTTGAAGGGATCAACCGCATTCGCAAAACACTCTTTCCAAGAGAATTGCACCAGCCCAACTGCATTCGTCTCGGGTGTGCAGATCGGTCGCTCTCTAATCGATATTTTTAGGCTTGCGACCTCCTTCTATTCCCCGTGTGCGGTCGTGATCGTCCAAACGGTGCTTCCGCTGCTCGACCTGGCTTTTTTCGACTCTCGAGGCACTCATTAATCGCCATCCCAACATCCGCCAGGATCTTTTGTCCTTTCTCTACACTCATTTGGCAGTTTATCGCCACCGTTTTTCGTCGAGTTAGGCCTCTCTCGAGATTCCCGACCAGCGTTGCTACTCAACATTTACCACCACCACATATGCTGTAACGCGAAGCACGAGTCCCTCCACATCTACACACCGACACAAAAGACAACCATGCGGTTCCTCAAGTTCCTCGGCATCCTCGCGGCGATACCGACTGCGTTGTCGCTTTCGCCGCCGACCGAAGATGGAAACCATCTAGCGAAGCGTGAGGACAAGAAGAAGAAGAAGGACAACAAGTACTTCCACGAGCCCGGCGGTGATGCACAGCTAAGTCACTATGACGCTCGATTCTTCAAGGAGAAGGTCCCCTACGAGGAGCACCAGGACAACCTCCGACACCTCATCCGTTCGTACCTGACGACATGCGATCGACTCGGCGCCGAGACGTGGATTGCCCACGGTACGCTCTTAGGCTGGTGGTGGAATGGGAAGATCATGCCCTGGGACTACGACCTGGACGTCCAAATGTCTACGGCAACCCTGCGCTATCTGGGCAATGAGCACAACCGCACCGAGCACTCGTACCCGATTGTCGACCTGCACGGCGTGAGCCGCAACAAGACCTATATGCTCGACATCAACCCCCACTTCATCGAAATTGATAGAGGCGACGGCCAGAACATCATCGACGCCCGCTGGATTGACATGGAGACCGGCCAGTACGTCGATATCACCGGCCTCACTGAGCGGGACCCGGTCAACAACCCTGGCATCTGGAGCTGCAAGAACTTCCACAAGTACAAGACTACCGATCTCTACCCCATGCGTGTCACCGACTTCGAGGGTGTCAAGGCGATAGTGCCGTACAACTTTGAGAGGATCTTAATTACTGAGTATGGCACCAAGAGCTTGGTGACGACGGAGTGGCAAGGGTATGTTACGAGCTCCTGATCCCGCATCTTCTCATTTCGCGGCATATTAACTAACGTCCTTTTTTTTTGGGGCAGTCACCGCTGGGAGCCCGACCAGAAGGACTGGATCAAGACGCCCGAGAAGCTTAGGCAGGAGGAAGAGGAGAAGAGGAAGAAGGATGAGGAGGAGAAGAAGAAGAAGGATAAGAAGGACGAAGAGCGGAAGCAGAAAGAGGACGAGGAGAAGCGGAGAAAGGCTGAGGAGGAGAATGCGAAGAACCTCGACTGATGAAGCGTTTCTCTTACTTTGTAGAGGACAACGATACCAAGCCAGACCACGTATGTACGCGTCTTGAAAGGGAAAGGGGAGTGGTGGGGTTGAGACTGCCCGGCATGTTTGTAACATTACCATTCCGGATACGCCGGCACTTCTGGATGGCGGTCCTCAGCCCTTCTACTTGTTTCCGTGGCGAGGCACAATGGATATTCGGGGCGTTCGGGATTGCACGAACATAATACATTTTTCTTTCTTTCACGGTATTTGGACGGTTGTTAGAAAAATGGAATCCTCATTATGGTTCAAGTATTCTAGAAAGGTGCTACACCCAAATACAGGGCTACATGTGTGGGAAAACAACAAGACTGCACTATGAGGTCGTTGTAAAACCGTCGCTATAGATTATGGCCAAGCTGCTTAGAAACGCCGTCTATCACGAAAATCTGCCAGCGGCCTTTGCCAGTTAAAGGGGGGGTATCATTAGGTCCAAGGCACAACGCCCGCGTTGTTCCCAGGTGCGCTCAAGAATTCACGAATGCCCAGCGTCCGTGCTATCGTCACCACGGTCCTTGCGGTCCTGGTCAAGCCTCCGCTGCCTCTCCTCGGCCGCTCGCCGTAGTACCTCCCTCCGGCTCAGACCCTCCACAGTCTCGGAGTGGCCGCCCCCGAGCACGTATGACCCGCCCACCCAGCCGCCCTCGTCGTGGGCCACGTCCTCGGCGGGCGATCCGAGGCCGCCGTAAGGGTCCTCTCCGCTGAGGGTGTGACCCCTGGCAGACCAGTCGGCGGCCTCGACGTCCCTCTCGATCTGGCGGCAGAGGTCCCAGAGTCGCGGTTATGCGGGCCGTGGACGTTGTGGGCGAGCTCGTGGCATAGCGTTCTGCGGATGGTGCGGTAGTCCCTGTAGCCGTCGTGGGCGTCGGTGCGGAGGCGCAGCTCGACGACCTCGCCCCTGTTCCGGTTCAGGCCGAGCAGGCGCGTGGTGCCCTCGTGGGAGACCTGAGTGTTGGAGAGGGGCTCCATCTCGGTGAGGAGGCCAACCGTGAACTTGTGCTTGGCCATGGCGTGGCGTATCCCCGGGTCGTCCTTGAGTCGGTTGAGCAGCTGGAGGGAGCGCTCCGGGTTCGGGAGAAATGGCAGCGGCCGGACGGAGAGAAAGGTATACCGCGCGGCGTCGGCCCCGTTGAGACCCGCTATGCTGCCAAATCCAGCCTGCCGCGCAGACCGCCGCGTCGACGGCTTCTTCTCGGCGGCGGCGGCGGTCGCCCGGGCCAGCCGCCGGCTCGCAGCGAACTTGGACGCTTGTTTGACGGACTCGACGGTCTCCGCGCGGGACCCCATGAGGCGCACGGTGACGTCGCGCAGGGCGGCGATGGGCAGTTGGGGGTCTTTAAAGGGCGGCTTGAGGAGGCCTAGGCGCGGGACTATGAGCTTCTGGTGGGCAGCGGGGATGGAAAGAAGGTCCTCGATCTCGGCGGGGATCTCGGAGATGGTGGCGTCGGCGGGGAAGACGATCTCGTGTGGAGTGTTGCAGTGGGTGAAAGAGAAGGTGACGGTGTCTTCGGTGTGTTCGTGGTTGTGGTCATGGCAATGGTCGTGGGAGTGCTCGGCCTCGAGCCCGGGCTCTCGATTTTGCGTCATGGCCGTGGGCAGGACCTGCAGTAATACGTGCGTGTCTTGCTGCAGCAGTGTAGTGTAGTCGCTTGGTGGGTATACTCCAGATATCAGGCCGGGGGAGATAAACGCGGGGGCGGGGTTGATGATGACCGATTCAACTCTAGAAGGATCCGAAACAGCAAGAGCAGAAGACTTGAAGACTTGAAGCTCAGCTCAGATAGACTGACCTCCGAAAGAATGCGTGCAAGATGGCAGCGGTGAGTTGATGAATGCTGGAGGTGTGGGTGAAAGCAGAGCAGCTGGAAGCGACAGAGCAGCACCGCGAGATATAAACGTCTGGTGATGGTGGTCAATCCTGCCTTTTCTTCATGTTCCCCTTCCACGTCTCGCCTCGCACCAGCAACTTTGGGGGCGGCGTTCCAACGCTCCTCTCGGCTGCCCCACCCTCCAATTCTAGATGAATCTACCAGATTACCCCTAGGGTGGTTACTAGTGTTGATTAGACTGCGCCGGGGGGGCAAAGCTCACCCATCATACACCGACTCGTCATCGCTTACAGTTGGGGTGTATGTGCTCCTTTGGGACGTGTAATTCTCCCCAATCTAGCGAGGTACATGGACCAGAAACGGTTACACTGAACAAGGCTAGCGTACCTTAGACATTGATAATTGGAGGGGACTCTCCATGCTCCGAGTGCGGGTGCGGGTGCCAGGTGCAGTCTCCACATGTGGTGGCTCTGGACGCTGGGGAACATGACATTTGATGAAGCTTAGAGCCACTCCGTCCTCGCGGATGGCAAAAAAAGGAAGGGTGAAGAATTGCTTTCAAATGTGCTTTAATTTCTAATCCAACATGATAGTAGGCCCTGGGAATGTCCCACGTATCGCACCAATCAGTGCAGACGAGCCACGACGCTACTCAGTCACTAAGGTACTGTACACGTTGGGATGCGAAGACCGCGTTTGGCCTGCGTCTTAGATGCGACTTGTGGTGGTGAGTCTGCCATAATTTTCGCGAAGCACAAGAGGGGCACACCGCTCTCTTGGATTTAAGCGAGGACGGGAAGCATTGTCAAACGGATTGATATGCATCCTCCCCTCCTCCCGCCAACTCCTCCTCTTCCTCCGCACCCGATTCCGGTACGGGAAGCTCTTTGTTTTTAATGGGAAGCGGGGTTAGGGCCAACGATGAGGGCCGAAGGGGTGCCTCGTGGACGAGACACATATTGAATGCTTCATTAAAGCAGCTGCCCTGGGAGTCTTGTGGTTTGCAGCGTGCAGGTTCATGCGTGGACGTTGAAATGAGAACGCCCGCAATGTCCGAGGTATCCCTGTCCCCGCTGTCAACATCTAGGCGCAACATCCGAGACTCCCCCCCTTTCTCGCTCGGCGCAAATCCGGGGGGAGGGGGAAAGGCAACCCCCGTGCCATCCCAGAGGATCTGGGACCAGAATGGGATTCCTTGGATGCGCGAACGCCATAGCCGGACTGAAATGACCTGCACTAGCTCTGGGGGTATCGGAAGCGAGCAGTGACACCAGACTTGCATGCAATCTACTCGAGGCCATTGGATCCCCAGTTGTCTATCTGCACATTGGCCCGTGGTTGTTGGTGAGGCCGGTGGTGTCAGTTGATTCTCGACGTCACGAATAATGTTTTGCGTCTAGATTGTAACAGCTGCTGCACTGGGGTTGAAACGTCAGACTTCATTCAGTCTCGTCGAGGTTGCGCTCGGAGGATCTCTGCCAACCCCTCTTTCACTTCGGGCTTATTCTCATGAGGCTAGTGGTACCGAGCATATGAGCATGCTATGCCTCCGAGACTAGACCATCTAGATAGATGCGAGCAAATAGTTATGGAGCCATTGCGACTAGTTGGACGTCATTAGCCCTGTTTGTTAGCTTCCTCTAGGGTGGCGCTTGACGCACAGGAGAAGCCTAAAGCCAAGTGCCGGACGCTCATCAATCTAGCGATTGGATGCCCTGTTTTCCAGGCCCAGTCATCTGACTGGTGCCAGTATAACCTGAGCTTCGTTGTAGCTCTGGCCCCTCTCGGTCGCACTGCAGTGTGTTGTGCTAGAACGCAAGGGGATGCAGATCTAAATGGAGAAGCATAACAGCAGTGAAAAAGTTGCCCCCATCTGCACCGCATCTCCGGTTCAGGTCGTTGGTGCAGTTCGGGTAAGAACCCTGGAGAGCACGGGGCGTGGAACGATCTCTACCACTAGTTACAGATAGTACACTACTGTAGTGTACCCGAGTGTAAGGGCCCGGGCTGCCGCTTTAGGGGTCAAAGGCCGAGTCTAGGTAGCACGACACGAAGCCCCGATACATCCCGGACCTCAACTCTGGCCGACGTGCACATAAATCCAAACATTGCGCGAATGGCAACAGTCGCAGAAATCCCGATGATCAATTCATTTATGGCTCTGGCCGCGTTGTTTTCGTATCGTATTCTTAATCCTAGGGCTACTTCATGATACCGGCACTGATGCTTGCCCATTCCGGGATGGCAAACCGCCCACACTCCATTTCGTAACAGTAGATATTAGGCCAGAAGCGGTCCTAGCCTCGTGCCGGCCAACCTCACCTGTTGTGGCCTCATACGCAAGCTTATCGAACAGCTTCATCCAGAATTGCCTTCTTGACATGGTTAGGCCGGGTGGCTCGTCATAGCGACTCGCTCGCAAGGCTCTGTTCGCACGATCTGATGTGATCGCAGTGATGTATATCCCCAGGCGAGTAACAAAGCCCATGCCTTTTATTGAATTGATGCATGGCTGGATATGGTTCGGCAGGGGTTGTAAGATCATCGGTAAACCAAGCGGCGTGGTTTGATACAAGGGGCCAGGGTAGAACGAACCGGTGCCTTCTTCGTGGGCCTGGACGAAGCAAGATATAGAGCCCGTCATTCTCCCATATCCAAGCTGGGCGCCTTGCCCATTGTCAGAACCGGTCCGTAGGCACCAACAATGTGTAGTCCCGGGGGTGAGCCCCTCGGGCGCGCCTCTGGCCTGGCCGAAGATATTCAGGACCTGGATACCCACGTCGCGTAAAGAATCGCGCAGACAGTTGTATCGAATTCTCGGGCTTTCAAGTAGGTGATCCGTTCACCCAAACTTGAGCGCAGCTGGATTAGCACACCATAGTTCGTATATAGTTCCTCGTCGTCCCCAATTCTGTGCACGCCAATAGCACGCCAGTCGAGACCACACATGCGCCTCTCACCCAGGACGTACTTGTTTATACGTGTCAATGATCTTGTGTTTCCCGATGGGACATAGCGGTTCGCCTCCAGGGGGGGCTTGTGGCGGGAACGTGAGATGTAAGTCACCCGCCCGGGTAGACGATGTCTCCATCGTTACTAGGTTTACTCATCTCATGCAGTGCGCCCGCGATGCCTAGTGCAGACATTATGCGAGCAATGCTTCGTGGTCTCTGGTGGTGAAGTTCGAGCCGGAGTTCGTATGTACATGTCGTTGTGGTGCCTCCATCCCGCGTGGGCGAGTTGGTTCGAAGGCGGGCCGAGTGCACGTGACGAAATCCGGGGGAATCTGGAGCATTTTGGATATTAGTGTTATTGTTACAGGTTATGCCAGCGCGGCAGAAAATCGGCTAATACAGATCTGTTGTAAAGCCGATGCTGATCCTTGGCACCATCGAAAGCTCCACGTCTCCTGCATGCATGTATGCAGCAGAAACAAACACCTCCAAGAGGACACTTCGCAACTTCAAGTCAACTTCATCAATAGCGAGAGCTTCTCCAAATCCGCCAGGAGATCCACCCCGGGCCTCCTTCATCGTCGCATAGCTCGAACGAACATCGCCTCTGCCACCGGAACCATGTCGCTCAATTTATTTCGGGTTGCTGGGGATTTATCCCACCTCCTCTCCATCTTGATTCTGCTGCACAAGATGCTCCAGTTAAAGGTTGGTTGTCGCGTCCACCTGGGCCCCGAAGCCAAGCGGCCTCAAAGGCGATTCGCCCATGCGATGACGGGACTCGCGCGTGACTAACACTATGGATAGAGCTGTTCTGGCATCAGCTTCAAATCGCAAGCACTCTACTTGCTTGTTTACATCACGCGATATCTTGGTATGATCCCCCCTTGGTGATTATGGC
Source organism: Basipetospora sp. M8501 (assembly GCA_037040375.1). NCBI lineage: Eukaryota > Fungi > Ascomycota > Sordariomycetes > Microascales > Basipetospora > Basipetospora sp. M8501. The sequence goes on from JAXQGT010000103.1 coordinate 24,136, forward strand.
AGCCGCGGAAGGCAGCGGCGACCGTCGAACACGACAAAAGCTCAACGCTAATGCATTGGAACAACAGACCTCTTCTGGACTAAGAGCCCCTACAACTTCATCTTTAAGATCCTCTTCATCACATCGCAAGGGTACATCGTCTACCTGATGACGACAACGTACAAGCCTACGAACGACCCGAACACCGATACTTTCCGAGTACAGTATCTCCTCGCCGGCGCAGCCGTCCTCGCCATCATCTTCCCCTACAAGTACGTCGTCACCGAGGTCCTCTGGGCCTTCTCCATCTGGCTCGAGTCCGTCGCCATCCTTCCTCAGCTCTTCATGCTGCAGCGCACCGGCGAGGCCGAGACTATCACGACGCACTACCTCTTCGCTCTGGGCATCTACCGAGCACTCTACATCCCCAACTGGATCTATCGGTACGCGACCGAGCCCGACAAGCAGGTCGACTGGATCGCCGTCATCGCCGGTATCATCCAGACCATTCTCTACAGCGACTTCTTCTGGATCTACTATCAGAAGGTTCTCAAGGGACGCAAGTTCAAGCTGCCCGTATAAGCAGGTCCTATATCAAAGCTTGTCAGTTTGCCCAGGGTTGTCTCCAGCCGCCACCTGACCAACCGGTTGGTTCAACCTGGACCCGTCACTCCATCGGATTCTTGCGTAAATGCCGTCTCCGAGGTTGGGAGAGAGAGAGAAATCGAGAAGAAAGCTGCCGGATGAGGATCTTCGATAGTAGGGCGCTTCTCCCTCCCCCCATTCTTTACGGTTATTTACCAATCGAGCATCTTATAGTGGGCCGAGAGGTCCATTGGGGTTGGCTGCTACGGGGTTAAAAGGGGAGTTTTGCTTTCATGCGTGCCAGGTGAGGAGAGAGAAGCCCTGTCAACATCAGCCAAATAGCTGTAATGTATCATCAGATAGACTATGAGAATCACGACGATATTGTTATCTGGGGTCAGCCCGGGGAGGGCGACAGCTTGAAGTGACCTATGTGCTAAACATGGTACATAGTAGGCTGTCGACAAACAAGAATACCCCTCGCCGTCCCTCTATTCTCCTGACGTCTGTCCGGTGTCGTTCTATGAACAGAAGCTGATATCGGCCCTCAAGCCTTCTGAAGAGGAAGAACCAACCTAGAGGCAGTGTATTGGAGTAAATAGGTGGACGACTGGGAAAAAATATGAGATAGAGCTGTGGTAACTATGTAGTGTAAATAAATATACACCATAATAGTGGAAACCTTTCCCTAGTAAGCATTAGCATCACTGTTGCTCACTGCATGCAAGTCAAACAAAAACTTTACTATAAATTATCACAATTCAATCATACTGCCCTTCCAGTGTCCATATAATCATTCACAATGCCATTGATGCCATTGTCAATTGGTAACCTGCAAAGCTGCTACAGTGACATCCCGCCTAGTTAAGTTAGAGCTCCGGCTCGAGGACTGGCAGTTCACGTGACAAAGATTCATTCTGGCACTGGAGGGGCCTTTCAGGCTGTGTCGGATGCGTCAAGCTGGACAGTGCACCTTCGTTTCGTGCCACCACATATACCGACCAGACCTGATGCATCTGCTAGCATAGTATTACGAGGAAGTGTACCTACACCACCAACGTTTTATCAAGCCCCTCTTGAAAGATTCATTCACTCGGTACCGACATCGCACGATGGCGACCACCAACAACGTCGCCGAAACCAACTCGGAGCAGGCCCAAATCGCGGCGGCCCCTGCCCAGCCTCAGCCGGCGCAAGACGACGCCGCCGTGCCGACCATCCCTCCGGCCCCTGCTATCCCCGAATCACGACTACCCACACGGAAGGACACATCGCTGCGCGAATTCCTCTCTAACATGGACGATTATGCGCCTATCGTATGTACCCTCCCCCCCCGACGGATAAATAACTGACATCTGAAGTCCTACCACTTCGCTTCTATACTGTGCGCTGACATAGGCTGCCTTGCCCCTCCCTCCATTAGATCCCCGACGCAGTCACGCACTACTACATGACAAAGGCCGGCCTCCCGCCCCCGCCCCAGACAGACCCCCGCCTCGCTCGCCTCCTCGCCCTGGCGACGCAGAAGTTCATCGCCGACATCTCCGCCGACGCCTACCAGTACAGCCGCATCCGCGCCTCCAACACCAGCGCGAACAACCCCATGGGCAACCTGGGAGCGGCAGCCGGATTCCCCATCCCGGGCCAGCAGGCGGGGGGCGCGCAGCCTGGTAAGGATCAGGCTAGAGGAGGTCCGTTGCTCGGCATCCAGCGGGCCGGTTATGGCGGCGGTGGCAGCGGCGGGAGCGCGAACAAGACGGTCCTGACCATCGAGGATCTCGGCATGGCGCTGGCCGAGTACGGGGTGAATGTGAAGAGGAGCGAGTTCTACCGTTGAAAGTGGTCTTTTATGTGTTTCTTTTTGGTTTCCTGTGATAATCCTGGGCGGGCTGTTGTGTGTACGATGAGCGATGAGGTTCATTATGAGCATGGCTATCACTTTCCGCTTGGCGTTTTCTAGTTTTAGGGGAGTCGGGGCGTATTACAGGGCAATTTGGCAAAACATCATGGCAAAAGGGTTCGTTCTCTCGTCTAGAAAAGATAAGCGCCATCACGCGAACTGTATACGAAGGCATTCAGTTACATGCAAGTCGGGACTATTTTGCTGATGTCCGATTCTATGACATTGTTGCGTGGTATCGTGACAGTAAATGTACAAATTATGTCGTTTCTTCCTCGCACCCTCAAGCCTGCCCCCCGCGCGTCGGGGCGACTCTGTTGTCGGTCCTGAAAACTAGTTCTTGTCCCAGATGAAGGGCTTCCGCGTCGGGGAGAACTCGCCCAGCTTGTGGCCCACCATCTCCTCCTTTATCTCAACATCGTGGTAAACCTTGCCGTTGTACACTTGGAACCTGAGGCCGACAAAACTGGGCAGGATGGTCGCGGATCGTGCTTGGGTTCGGATCGGAGGGGCCTTCTTGCCGGGTTCGGCACGGACGATAGGGAGACTGCCATTTGTTTGCGCGCGCGCAACAAGTTAGGACACTGGTCGTTGATTCTGTCAATGGAGACCATCCTAAGACTTACGGGACGAGATTGGGACCTGGGCGTATAACTGTTAGCAAGGACTGTGGAGTAGTTCAAGAAGGCTGTTGGAAAACTCACCCTTCCACACGGATCGCTTGAGCAAGCAGCGTGTAGCCTGCATTGCGACGGTATGATTTATCGCTCGAGTCGTTGCGCTGGACCTGAGGTGAAGTTTCGAGATGCGATTCTTCCAAGTCGTTTTCAGACAGCTGGGTGGTTAGTCATCCCATTCACTGTTGGAACTCCTGCTCCTGGGACCAGCTGGCAAGAAGTTCCTCAATCGCTGTCGACACGATTTCGTTCACCATCATAAGGTAGGTCGACGCTCGCCCCAATAGCTCATCACGTGATCTTCCTTGGTCCAGTGGTCAAGATACCCGCCTGTCAAATCGACAGATTCGCTCGCGGGTGACCGGGGTTCGATTCCCCGAGGGAGAGTCCCTTTTTGCAAGTGTTTCGTCTCATTCGCTTTATTAGTTGGATATTTTCTTTGTGCCCTGTCTGTCTTTGCTCCGTTTCGGTGCCGCTTCCTCACAGATTCATTGTCCGGGAACGATTAAGGCTTCCACGGCTTTGGTCGTCAAGTTACTGCGCTCCGCTGTCCCAAGTTGTCTGTATCCTTTGTCCCGCTTACATAGGTCTTTGGGTGAGAGCTCGACTCTGGCAGGAACAAGCACCTCATTGTTGTCGGGCTCGAGAGAGACGTCTGCTGCGCCCGTACCTTAACATTCTGTCATCGGTAGCCTTGTGTCGCCGCTAGCTAGTAATTTGTGAATCCGCGCAAGGATGTTTGTCAACCTCTTGGGCTTCTTGCGTGAAAAAGGATGCGCTGCCTCGTCCAGTATTCTGTCTGGCGCCCTTGTCGGAGATGACAACCCCTGCCATATATATACGATATATATAAGTTGAAACCTATTCGCCCTCGTTGGCTCTCCTTCCACGGCCCCTATCTATTAGGCTCACTGCCTACGTCGCAGATTTCTACTTACAAACTCAGTCGGCTTACCTTCGACTTTACTAGCTCTGCCCAGCAAGCGCAACGCGTCTCACAGCTTTGCACAACTCAGGAAACATGAGCATTAGAGAGGATGTCCACGACGGCCAGCGCCAGAAGGAGGAGATCCTCAACATCCTCACATCCGCACCTGACCACATCGGCCCCCGGACCCTCTTCGTCTCTGCCCGCATCGTCGCGGCTATCGGCGCCACGGACGCTCGCCGTCTTGTTGCCTGCATGGGTCCCTATTACGACCGCAACATTGCGCCCTTCAACCGTTTGGACCAGTGCGTTGATATCCACTTCAACCAGGAGTCCTACGTCAAGTGGATCGGCCGCCGCCGTGGGATCGAGTCCGAGGATATCGGGACCGGCCGCGATGAGGAAAGCCATCTGTACAATCTCGCCTGCTTCAAGATGATGTGGCGCATGGAGACGCATGTCTGGGAGGCTGGCCTTGTATGTCTGAAGGGCCTGGAGCCGCAAGACCGGGACCAAGTATATTTGGATGTCCTCCGTCTGCTGGATCTGCAATGGATGGCGAACGACCGTTTTAAGAGCCACCCCTTTAGCGACCCTCGCCCTCTGCCTCAGCTCAAGGCCCACCTCGACTGTGTCATGAACAGGAAGTGGGCCCAGGGGTGTCTTCCCTCCAAGGAGGTCGCCGAGGCTCTCAGGGCCGACTTGCCCCCCCGCCGCCTCTATAGCTCGGATATAAAGGCCCGCAAGGCCCCTTGCATCGATCGGTGCCAGTGTGACAGACGCAAGTTGGAGGTCGGTCTTGTCCCGTTCCGGGAGGAGGGCAATGGTAAGCCTCCCGCTGGTATTCCCTGTAGCTGCAACAATCTCCCCTCGGGCTCAGATGCTACTATAACCGTGGCTAGCATGCGTGATCCGCGCGAACCCGGGTATGAGCGGCACGATGGCAGCCAGCGCCGCCACCGTGACGGAGAGGATTTCCCCGTATCCCAACACCGCTCTGGGCATGCAGCGCCGACCCGTCGTTATGACGATGACTCCTACGATTATCCCCGGGCCGTGCCTCCTCCACATGCGCCGCCAGCTCGTCATGATGCCCCTGCGCAAAGGGAGACTGCACCAATCACCCAAGCAGAGGTGGACTCCTACAACGAGTACTGGGCACAACCGCACACGGCTGCTCAACTCGACCGCGACCGCCAGGCCCGAGAGGCGGCGGCGGCCGAGGCGCGCAGGGAAGTCGACGAGGAGTACCGGCTCCGCGGGACGACCACAACCGGGTTCACGCATAGTGTAATGGCGGGCATGGGCTTGTCAGAAGAGGAGGCCAATGCCATAATCCGGGAGACGGACTGGCGTGGCATCATCGCGGACTACAACCGCCAGGCTGCCAACCGCCAGGCTCCCCGTAACGAGCCGCACGCATCCGACCACGGCCACCACGGATCACATCATGACTTCGGCCAAGGACATAGCAGCCACCACGAACAGTCACGTAGGCCGGATGACGGCTACCCTCGATCACACCAGGACCAGGAGCGTACCACGCAGCGGGATGGATACGAACCTGCGCCGCGTCGTCGCCAGAGCGGCGGATATTACACGCAGAGCCAGGGCGGGTACTATGACTCGGACTCCGGGTCGAACACCGACGTAGACTAACAACAGCGATGGCGGGCATGGTTGTCCCCGCGAGGTTGAGATGGAAGAGCTTCTTGACCACGCCTTCACCAACTACCCTTTTCCCCCTTTACTTTCAGTTTCCTAGTGCCCCTCTACCTACTTTCTGAAAAATGCTTGATAGATTAGATAAAGAATGGATTAGGGGAAACGGTACATATTTCGCGTTACATCTGCTACCGGTCAAGGTCGTGTGTGACGTACAAGTATAGCACCCTAAGAAGGCACGGGATACCCATAGATATGGTATCCGAGGTGCTAGTTCCACCCTGGTATGAGACAGCCCGAACGATGTTGCCGGGGTCGCCGCTCGTTTGTTACCCTGGGTGGCAAGACATGCCCGACGTCTCAAGACCCTCCGTCAACCTCCAAAAAGCAGAATGAATCCTAGTTGTACGGCAATCCTGTATACAGGCCCGGTTGATTGTCCTTGTTTGTGAGAGTGAATAAGACTGATCTGGGTACGGTTTAAAGAAGCAAAGTGCAGCCTTCATCCTTGTTGGATCATAGTTAGGGCTAAGGTTAACGTGACGGTTTCGGCAGCAGACGGCAAACCTCAAACCAACTTGGACACTGGTTACTGGACAAGGAGATAGTACGTGTAGTGAGCTTATAGGCAGCCTAGGGTAGTGATGGTCTCCGCCCGAAAATCAACGATATCGAGTACACCTAAGGAACACTTCGGGCAGAGTCTCATGGTGCTGCACGGTTAGCTCGTGGGCTTGGTACACGACGATTTCTTCCTCAAGAACAGGATAGCATCTGGCCTGTGGCTGAAGCGGTCGGTGTAGTCAGATTAGAGTGTCGAGAGACGGGAGGCTACAGCCATGTTTGGATACAGGAGGGCGCTTAATATTCCGGCAACGGGACGAGATGGGAATGGTTATATCAATAGCTTGCCGTGATATCGATCAAATATGACCAAGTTCCGAGGCGAAACTGGAACTCGCTGTGTGTGTCTGAGACTCGAACTGGGGGAACCCCGCGAAACGGCCTTACTCACGGCGTGCAATATGGCCTCGGAGCTTCATCTTCGGTGATGGTAGGCATCAATCTACTTCGAGTTGCATCCAGTCTTCCAACATGAATACACCGTAGAAAAGAACCTTGCAGCTATAGCGCTTGAGTCGGACGGAACTGGGTGGTAGAGAGTATCAACGTGGAGTGGTATTAATTCCAAATGCACGGGCCGTGGCGGGTTGAAGTTTTTGTTTCCATTCATCATGGGACTGGACTGTGCATGTTTCCGAGACCCTGCAGCGTGCAGCATCGCTTGACCATTGTATCCACCTGTCAAAGCCCCTACTATTTTGGTCCATCGGGTACCCAAAGAGACTTGGGGTGCCTGAACTCAAACCCCAAATGTGAACCGGCTGTTCCCTATGACACTGGCCTGGATCCTCCGTGATTCTACCGTACCATTATCAACTTCCGTAACACTTTCAATCGACCACCGTGACCATCACCACTGGTCGCCCTCCCATTGTTGCAACACGTCCGCTTCCCCTCTAATCAACCATCAAACCATCTGGCTATCCCTCTAATCTCATCATCTCCCTTCGATAGCGATGCTTGTTCGATAATCCACACCTGCTTACCGTGTCACCTTACTGCTAATCAATAAGCCACCTATCTGCGGTTTTATCGACTACTGCCCAGGGCCTGGCTTACTGACGATTTCCCACGCATCTGGCCTCAGCCTAACCTCGACTCGCCCAAGCAGCCACAGAAATGCAGGCCTCTGGCCCTCCAAGGGCCATGCAGCGGCGCTCTCCTGGGGCCGAACCCGGTCCGCCGCCGAACATCCCTCTACGGTCCATTTCCCCCTCGCCCAATATGCAGCTGCCTCGAGCCTCTGGATCGTCGTCGAGATCCAGCCAGGGAAGCAATGCTAGGAGACCAAACGTGAGTGACACAATAGCCGCAAACATCACGATAAAGAAACGCAGGCCCATATACAGCACCCCCAACATGTCTTGCCCTCAAGAAGCAAAACGCTTGCACCAGCCATACTCCCTGTCCAAGCACGAAGACATCGCACCTTTCCTAAAGATGGACATCCCTCCCACATTCACTGCCCTCTTCGCATGGGTGGACTCTCTAACCCCAGACTATCGTCACATACAGGCCTCAAGCAACCCGAGTATGCCGTTGTCGCAAATCGAACGAAGCGTAACCCACCTTCTCGTCGCCACGAAGCAGCTTCTCGAGACCCTCACACAGTGGTCACGCGGCCAAGCCTCGGATTCCCAGGTCTCCGACGTATACGTGCGCCTCGGCTACGAGTTCAACATGGCCTCCCGCGCCTTCAGCGCCATCAACGTCGACACCTCCGACCTCGGCAACGTGCCCGAGATGCTGCGACACATCCTCGAGTCGACCCTCAGCCAGGAAGCGAGTCCGGAAAGTTTGGAAAGGTATTTACCGAGAATTAGGGATATAATAATCAACCTACTCCACGGGCTCAAGCGGAAACAGCAGAAGCTACGGCAAAAGACGGCGAGGGAGCGAGAGAACGGTGTCGTCGGGCCCGTACCTGAGAGAACCACGAGTACGGGGACTACAAGCAGCATGAACAGCGGCATCACCACGACACTCGACGAGGCTCTGAAGACGGCCGATTATCGCGATCCGCAGCAGGGCCCGCCACTCAAGAACCGTTTTCCTGAGCGAGAAGATTCAAGAGCGTCGGTCAACTCGGGAGTATCATCCATGTCAAGTAATACGATGCAAAATATCCCCGTGCTGCCCCCTTATCCAGAGAACGGCGGCATTCCCGCTCCCTCATCCGCGACTGCTCCACAACCCGAGTTTAATATCGATGCCTTCCCGCCACCCCCTCCGCCTCCGTCTCCACCCCCGAAACAATCGCAAAGTCAGAGGGCGGCCTTGGCTGCGCTACAAAAAGGTGGTGAGCTGGAGAGAAGGGCGTCACGCCGCTACTCCCAGTTCCAGCTAGCCAGGCACCTAGGCGCTCCTGCGGTACCCCTCTTGCCGTCGCAAAACCTACCGTTGCCCAACCGTGAGAAGGGCGAGTTGAAGGAATCGTTGAGGGCTGTTCAGGTTCGCGAGACGCCGCCGCGTCACCGGCGGAATGAATCGAGCCAGTCTAGGGTGGCTCTACAGACCGACTCTTCACCTATGCGCGTGCCCGGTCGCGTCTCGGAAGAGCCACCCGATGCTGTTGAGCTTCCGGCTGCTATGCCTCCAAATGCAACCCCAGAGTCGCCAGACGAACCCTACTCAGCGCCAGGCGCCACCTTAAAAGGCCCCCTCAGCGATGCTTACCCTGTATTGGGACTCGGCTTCGAAGAGGAAGAGAAACCTGTGGCGGAGGAGGCCGCACCGCCACCCGTACCACCTAAGCCGCAGACTCCCACGCCCGGGGACTCGGGAAGCGTATTCCAAGAGTCTCCTGCGTCCCCGACAAAGGAACTAACCTTGTTTTTGCAATACAAGTCGAGAGTCAAAAAGTTCATTCTTCCGAATGGTATCAGTGAACTCACCATTGGTCGTTTACAGCTGGCCTTTATCGAGAAGTTTTCGTGGAACACACAACAGAACGGTGTGGATCTACCGGACATCTATATCCAAGACCCCGTATCCGGGGTGCGGCACGAGCTGGAGGATTTGTCGGACATCAAGGACAGGACGGTTCTTGTTCTAAACGTCGAACCGTTGGATGAGGTGAAGAAGCACATCGACGATGGCCTTCGCGCAATCAAGGACATGGTGCAGGACGTCCGGCGGAATGTCGACAACTCCAATACTGCAATCCAACGAATCTCAGACCAGGCGCAAGACACAGCGAAGGAGTTGGCCCGAATCGCCTCGACACCGATGATCATGACGCCACCGCCGGACGGGACTCGCCCCATGGCCGCTCCCGGGAAGAAGCTGGGCGGAGGACACTTGACCGAACTGCAGAGCCTGCGGAGGGAACTCGCGGTGGTGCGGCAGACGTTCTCGAGCTTCCAGGCGGCGGTCCAGGGGGACATGGACACCATCAGGGCTCGCACCAAGATGGCGACGGCCAAGGCGTCGATCCCGCTGGTAGAAGGCGCGGAGGGCTTCTCGTACGTGGCGAACGGCAGAAAAGAGCTCAATGCCAACTCGGACCGGCTCGTGGCCAAGGTAGATGACCTACAGGACCTGGTGGAGGACCTCCGCAAGGATGTGGTGCACCGCGGGGTGCGGCCGCTCCCGAGGCAGCTGGAGACGGTGAACAAGGACATCATGATGCTGACCAAGGAGCTCAAGAAGATGGAGGAGTACATGGACAAGGAGAAGCCCATATGGACCAAGATCTGGGAGAAGGAGCTGGAGGACGTCTGCCAGGGCCGCGACGAGCTGCGCCTTATGGAGGACCTCATGGTGGACCTGCGGGACGACCTGGAGAAGGCGTCGGAGACGTTCTCGCTCGTGGAGCAGGCGACCAAGGAGCAGATGAAGGACATCGGGACGGGCGCCAGCGCCAGCACGGCGCGCAATTTCTCGCGGACGCTGGACACGCTGGGCAATATCGCGTCGACGGCGGACCCGACAGCAGCCAAGGAGGGCGTACTGGGCGAGGTGCGGGCGCTGCGGCCCAACCACGAGGATAGGCTCGAGGCGATCGAGCGGGCGGAGAAGCTGCGGCAGAAGGAGCTCGAGAGCAGGAAGGGCACGGAGATGCAGAAGGAGCTGGCGTCGTTTGTGGGCGAGGGGAAGCTGAAGCGGTCGGGCGGGTTCGAGGAGGTGGAGAGGGCGAGGAAGGCCAAGGACGAGAGGATCAGAAGGGAGGTGTGGGAGCGGCAGAACGGGATAATACCAGAGGAACCGGTAGGCGAGGAAGCCGGCGGCGGCGGCGGTGGGGAGGCTGGAATGGAAGCCAACGGAGTCTAAGGGGAGGGAGGAGGCGTTGGGCATGGGTTTATCTCGTCACATTGCACACTTCTTGCACATTCGTACACCAAGACACATAACATGGTTCGAGGAGGAGAGTATATACCCCTGGCGTGCGAGTCCTTGCGAGTTTCCGCGCGAGTTTGGTCTGAGTCCATGTCCATGTCCATGCTTGGTTTTTGGTCGTTTCTGGTCCTTTTTGTTGCAAGCGACGAGTTCTCATTCCATCATCTTGAGTCTGCAAGAGCCTGTTTTTAGCACGAGCACGGTCTTCTACGTCGGGAGGTGATATCCATTGGCTGTCTGATCCATGAAGACCGTTGAATGAGATGTCGTTTTATCCTACACTTATACTCTCTATTACCTGTATAGAAATGTGAACTGTAGTCCCTAGCACTTTTGATATTTACCGACCTGTAATCAGCAGTGGTTTGAGAAATGGGCAGCGGAGGCTTCGGAGGATCTGGAGCTGGATATTTGAACTGTAAACGGAGAAACCCGCCCAGGCGGCTTGGCGCCTGACCATGTGCGTATGTACCGCTTAGCATCCACTACCAACCATCCTCGCTTTGGAACCCCGAGATCCCAACGACCATTTCCAACTCGCACTTCCTGTCAGCGACCTCGCGCACTACCACTTGTACTAGAGCCGGGTTATGGATCGGAGACTCGCGCCGCAATGTCGGACTCCCAGAACGCCCCGCTCATGGAGCGCGCCGACTCGGAGGAGCTACACGACGACGTCCACGAGCACCTCGGCGAGCCGGGCAAGGTAGCAGATGCGTCGTCTCCTGGTCTCTTCGTGTGGCTCCTCACCATGGCTGCTGGAATCAGCGGACTACTCTTCGGATGTGCGCATTCTTCGCCCCTATCCCTTTCCCGCTGTCTTTCCCAACGGGGGGTTCTTAATCCCGACCGTCTACAATGAAAACCGTCCGCGACAGTCTCGTTGCTAATTATGCCTGGGTTTTTTTGGTTTATCGCATTACAGATGACACCGGCGTGATATCAGCAACGCTTGTCTCGATCGGCACGTCCCTCTCGAACCGACCCCTCACATCCCTCGACAAGTCCATCATAACGTCCTCCACCTCGCTCTTCGCGCTGCTCGCCTCCCCACTCTCCTCCCTCCTCGCCGACCGCCTCGGCCGCCGCCCCGTTATCCTCGTCGCCGACGTGCTTTTCACCGTCGGCGCCCTCATACAAGCCTTCTCCTCCACCGTGGCCGGCATGACGGTAGGCCGGTGCGTCGTCGGCGCTGGCGTCGGCGCCGCCTCGTTCGTGGTGCCGCTGTACATCGCCGAGTTGGCCCCCGCCAGGGTCCGGGGCATGCTCGTCACCACGAACATCCTGTTCATCACGCTGGGCCAGGTCGTCGCGTACGTCATCGGCTGGATCTTCGCCGAGCACCACGACGACGATGGCGGCCCCGAGGGGAACGGGCGCGGACACGGGTGGCGGTGGATGGTGGGGCTCGGCGCCGCCCCGTCCGTGGTGCAAGCCGTTATGCTCATCTTCATGCCCGAGACGCCGCGGTGGCTGGTCGCTAGGGGGCGGGCGGACGAGGCGAGGGCCATCGTGGGGAGGGTTTCCGGCGCGGGGCCCAGCGCTGCGGCGCGGCTGGCGGACGCGGTCGTCAAGGAGATCGAGGTAGAGGTCAGGGAGGAGCAGGTCGCGACGAGACTGCGCGACAATGCCGAGGGCGGTGGTGCTAGGTGGCGGTCCCTCGACCGCTGGCGCGAGCTCCTCTTGGTACGGAGGAATAGGCGGGCCCTGGCCATCGCGTGTCTCCTCCAGGGTCTACAGCAGCTATGTGGTTTTGTAAGGCCCCCCTCCCCCACCCTCGATATTGTCCTCTCCGCTACACTCACTCTCCTTTGCGGTCGGCCTTCCAGCCTGTGTGTGGTCTATATCTTCTAGTCTAGTGCTAACCTCAACTACTAGAACTCCCTCATGTACTTCTCCGCGACCATCTTTACCATGGTCGGCTTCCGGGTGCCGACGCTCACATCCCTCAGCGTGGCAGGCACCAACTTTGCCTTCACCATCGTCGCCATCCTGCTGATCGACCGGATCGGGCGGCGGCGCATGCTCCTCTTCTCGGTACCGCTCATGATCGTAGGACTCCTCCTCGCAGCCTACGGTTTCGCCCACATCACCCTCCCTTCCCCTTCCGCCTCCTCCGCGCCCGCGCCCGCGCCTGCACCGCCGACCACGACGATAGCCACGACGGTGCTGCTGCCCGAGCAGAGGGCTGCCGTGGTGATTCTGGCGAGCATCATGGTCTACGTGGCGGCGTACGCCCTGGGCCTCGGCAACGTGCCCTGGATGCAGAGCGAGCTTTTCCCAACGGGGGTGCGCTCGCTGGGTAGCGGGCTCGCGACGGCGACGAACTGGGGCGCCAATACGCTCGTCGGGCTCACGTTCCTCCCGCTCATGGACGCGGTGAGCCCGACGCGGACGTTTGTCCTGTACGCGGTCGTGTGCGGGATCGGCTACGGGCTTGTCTGGGGTTGGTATCCCGAGACGGCGGGGCTGAGTCTGGAGGAGACGGCTGCGCTGTTGGAGGATGGGTGGTAAAGGGGCAGCGGTGAGGACATGGAGATACAGTCATTTAATAGTTCCTGTGTTCATATTTCAGCGTCCCTCTTAGCGTCTAGTGTTTTTGGTCGTACAGAGCAGCATGCTATACGTCAACCATATTCGCGATGGTGCACGTCTTCCGGATGCCGGATGCTTTTCGTCCTTTCAACCAGTGAGCCCAAGTCAATAACGACACGAGTTCGCTTCAAAGTCTGCAAAGGCATTCGCCAGTAGGCAGTCACACAGGGAGATTGAACTTGGACGTCCCGTCCAAACCACCAAACTACACCATTTCGAAAACGTTTTGGCTTTGGTCCCGACACCGGCTTTCAAACTTTCCCCCCTTCCCTCTCTTTGCATAAGTTATTTCTAAGCCTGCGCGCGGTACGGCACGTATCCCTGATAACAAGCCGAGACGCTTGGCTCTGACAAGTAGTGTACTTCTTCTTTCTCCCTTTCGGACTCGGCCGAGAGACGCTGCCCTTGAGATTGATCTGAGCTCATCGATCACTAATGCTTTGCGTCACTCTGCAGTGCATCAACCAATTGGCTCAAAGCTTCTTTGTTCGTGTTAAGTCCGGAGTTCAACAAGACCCCACATCAAGACCTGCATAGAATTTGCCAAGAGAGGTAGAAGCGGGAAACGGAGAGTTTGCACGCAGCTGGATGGTCGGTATTAAAGAACGATGAAGATGAAGAATTCGAATCCGATCGACTGTCGCCCATCCACGGATACTCTCGAAGGTGCTAGAAATCTCCGGGATGGTGAGCGGACCAAGTCTGTTGATCCCGTACTTTTGTGCATGCCGCAAGGGACACGAGGGTTAAGCAGAAGCAGATGGCTTTCATAGCTCGGCGCATATACGTGAAATAAAATTTGATTATTACATTAATATATTTATCATCCTTCATTTCT
>JAXQGT010000104.1:0-17458 GCA_037040375.1 Basipetospora sp. M8501
CAGCCTCGACACGAAAACTCTTTGGGGCCTAATGTAAAGTGTACGAGAGTACTTCCGTCACAGCACATCCGCATCCACCCTCCATCCCATCTGTTAAAGACTTGAGCTGCAGGGCACCACCCCCCCAAAGCTCGTCGACAGTTGAACAATCCCCAATTTTTGAAATCAATTGAGACGCTTCTTTTCCGAAAGAGTATCTCAAAATAAGCAAAGATGGCGTCCATGAACAAGCAGGGCAAGATGGTGAGTACATCTGCCTAGTTCCCCACTTCCTTTAACATCTTGACCATGAAGCTAACCACCACCTTCGCGACCAGGCCGGTTATGTATGTACTCATCCCCCTTCCGTTTGTTCGGGTCGCCCGATGGATGCGCCCCTACCCCGCTCACTTCGAGCAGACAAGCTGATAGAAAGGCTCTAGATCAACTGGCGGATGAGGGTAACCCTCATTGACGGGAGGCAGATGACCGGCCAGATGCTCGCCTTCGATAAGGTACACCGCTCCAAACGCGCCCCCCTTCTTCTCCCCCGCTCCTTCAGTAACGACCCGAACCCTGCGCTAACCACCCACCGTGCGCGCACAGCACATGAACCTCGTCCTCGCCGACACAGAAGAGTTCCGAAAGATTCGGTCGCGGCAACCCAAAGGTGGCGCGCCTGGCGCCAGCTCTCAGACAGTCGAGACGGAAGCCAAGCGGACCCTCGGCCTCACCATCGTACGCGGCGCCCACATCGTGTCTCTCTCCGTCGAGTCGCCTCCCCCCGCGGACCCCAGCACCAGGCTTGGAAAGGCTCCCACGGGCGGTCTCTCATCGACTCTGGCGGCCGGCCAGGGTGTGGCAAGGGCGGCTGGCCGAGGCGCTCCCGTACCACCCCCCTCACTTGCTGTACGTATTGGGCCCTACCGTGTCTATCCCCCATAATCACTGGAGATTAAGTATCTGACAATCTTTCTAGGGACCTGCTGCGGGTGTTGGTGGCGCCGTGCCCCCTCCGGGCTTCCCCGGTGCTTTCCCTCCCCCGGGTGCGCCTGGTGCCCCCGGCTTCCCTGGTGGACGAGGAGGTATGTCACATCACTCACGACGCTTCAACGCGTACCCGGAATCTCTAACACATATCGCAGCCCCTCCTCCGGGATTCCCCGGCGCATTCCCTCCCGGCGGCTTCCCTCCGAACCCCGCGTTCCCTCCGGGATTCCCCCCTGGCGGTGGTCCCCCGGCTCCTGGCTTCAACCCTCCCCCTCGACGTTGATAGAAGCATGAAGTGGGCGTCTCGTGTTGGAAAAGTCGGCACACTCTAGGAGAAGAGTGTTTGCATTTCGTTGCCCCGGTGAAAAAAGAAACTGGTCTGCTTTGGCGCTGAGATTATTGTGTTTGGGAGTCTTACGAATGCTCAAAGGAGGGGGCCCTTACTTTTGACCCCCCTCTCACGGTCCAAGTCGATGTATAATGAATGATCCAGAAGCTCGTTCCAACAAAAATTAAATGCGGAGCAACCAATGGCTGGCATCAACGGGACGAATTACTCGTCTGGTGGCTACATTTACCTGCTTGAGCCTCATGTGGACATTGAGGTGTACAGATATGTACACTTCGGGGTGACGGTGGACGCCCGACTCGTACATGTTCTTATAAACACATGGGCAATCATCTTGAGGGCAGGCCGCCGTTAACGGTGGTAAAGAAGCTGTACCTCAAGCTCCAGCTAATTTATTATGATACTAAGTCCCCTAATGCTGATACAGGCCCAGCCAATGGCCTTTATCGTTAGCCTCGGGGCCTCTCACTCTTGCAACGCGTTGCTCATTGATCAAAGCTTTAGTATAACTCATTCGGGAGACTCTTGCAAAGTGCTATTGACTGCGACATATTCATTCGTCTACCTGCCACTCATAGAAGTACACTGGAAAGAGTGGCAACGTTTTTGTATCGTATCACGCAGACGCCAAGGCACCGACCGAATCCGTATCTTGGAACGATCACATAAACGAACACCAGACGCCAAGCCATATCCAGAAGACTCGTTCCAGCTCGAGATTCTCGCTCCCTTTGCTTGCCCGTGTCCATACCCATATCTCAGAACCCTCCCACAATATGTCCATGTAAAAAAGAAGAAGAGAAAGAAGAAGAGAAAGAAGAAGAGAAAGAAGAAGAGTAGAAACAATAGCATCAGAGAAACATTAAGACTCGCACGCACACATACGAAGCGCGGCCCACGACTTGCCTACCGCGCATTTCCGTACCGGCCCCTCGCCTGGAACTGGTAGTTTTGATTGTTGGGCCCACCTTCCCTTTGATACCCGTAAGGGGCGCCGCTGTTGCTGGAGCCCGGCATGTTGGGCGAGTACTGTTCCGGGTACTTCTCCCTCACGCCGCCGCTGCGCTTCCTCATGCCGCCCACCAGCGCGGCCGCACCATATCCGACCATGACGACGGCCGCGACAACGGCGTAGGCGATGACGAAGGTGCTGTCCGCGTTGGAGAGGCGCAGGCCGAGGCCACCGTTGATTATGCCGATGATGACGAGGACGCGGCCGTACCAGATGTGGACGTAGGAGATGACAGAGCGGGACTGGGTCTTGAGATACTGACGGTGATGCAGGAGGCCGAAGGCGGGTTGGAGGACCATGGCGAAGGTGACGACGGCACCGATGACGGTGTGGCCTTGCTTAAAGAGCTGCCGAGGGGAATTAGCAAAACTGAAGAGAGAGGAGAGTGGAGAACGTATAAAGAGGAGACTTACCACGCCGTAGTCCTGGGCCGTAACGACACCGGTTCCAAAACCAACCCACATAGCGATGAAGGCAAGGACCTGGCACCCGGCGTGGATGTACCACTTACCAACAAGGGGGATCAGCGCGGCGCCGACGGGATACAGGAAGATGAAGGCGAGCGACATGAAGATGCCGTGCAGCAGGATCAGGTTGGGGATGTTGTTGGCGCCGCCGGTGGCGCCGCCAGTGTTGCCCGGATCGGCGAGCCCGCCGTTGCCAGCACCGCCGTTACCTCCACCCTGGCCGCCCTGGCCACCTCCCGTACCGCCAGTCGCGGCGCCGAGGAAGGGATTCGCGTCCTGCGCAATGGCGGCCTGGGTAAGATCCATCTTGAAGGCGCTCCTGCCCTGGTGCTGCTGGATCCTCGCGTTCACGGCGGCGGAGTTGATGGCTGGGCCCTCGAACCAGGCGGAGATCCAGTCGGTGCTGGTGCCCGAGAGGTCCATCTCGCCGCCGTCCCAGCTCTCGCAGTTGGCGCACAGTACGTGCGCGGTCATGATGCCACCCTCGACGCCTGAGCCGGCAAGAAGCTGGATCCGGGTGTCAGACTGGGGCTGCGGCATGGTGCGTCCCCTGCCCGCACGAGGGCTGACGGTCACGTTGCCGGCACCGTCCTGGTATACGACGAAGATGTTGGAGCCCGTCATGCTAGAGCCCGTGCCGACGGCGACCCAGGAGTAGGTCGCGAGGGACTGGATGCGGAAGTAGATGTTGCCGGAGCCGGACTGGGCTGAGGACTGCGGTACCGCGACTGTGAGACAGAACTCATTCTCGACGGGGCAGTGGCCAACTCCCTGTTGCGACTGGCCGGATACCGTGCTCGCGACTATTCAATAAGATTAGTCCAATTCACACACACACACACACAGTTGGGCATATCCGCCGTGTTTCCTTCTATGACTTCAAGATCACTTACAGAGCGCACCGGCCGCAGCCAGTAGTGTTGTGAACGCCTTCATTGCTGTGGAATGATTGTTCGGTTGGTGGATGAGGGTATAGAAATTCCTTCCTCTATTTCTTTCGATTCGTGTATGACTTCGGTCGTGATCTGAACCAGGCTAGCTGGTGTTGACGGGTGTAATGGGACGGAAGCGCCAGCAGAGACAAAGGACGAGCAAATCTATTATTGGGCTGGTTGGATCGGATCGGCGAGTATCAGTGGAAGAGACTAATCGAAGCCTCAATGGAATGTACTATGCCTCGTCAGGCTAGAATAATAAACAGGACATCCGGAGGAGAAGATCAGAGCCCAGGTGTAAGAGGTGCGAGGGAGGGTACCGGGCGTATTAATAGAGTTTTGCACCCAAGGAGTGAGAAGTCGTTGCACAATATGGAGGTATTGATCCTCCACCAGCAGAACATGGGTGGGTGTAAGACAGCACCGACGAAGGTGAAGAACAGGGATCAATCTCAGTTGGTTCTAATGTGTGCCCCCGGGGTGTGTATAGGGGAAATGGAGGTGTCCGTGATGTCTGATACTCTCGTCGCATGCCTCAGGATTGACATTACGGGACCGGTTAACCTGCGGCGGCAGGCCAGCCACACCTCCCGAGTGCTGTTATTCGTATATTGCGTACATGCCTCGTACATGCTTCGATAATAGTGGACACGGGAAGCTCTGTGAGATTAGATTCTTCACGCACTGCAGCAGTCTTTCTCAGCCCTTTCTCAGCACTGCGCCTCCCCGGCAGACAAAATGTGGAAGTCGCGATGCGATCCGGAGTCCCGACTGCTTGGCACATGTTGTTAGTCGCAACTGATGACGAATTCGATGTCTCTCGGCATGATTCTTCAGCCCGAAGAATATCAGTTATCCACGGTTTCTGACACTAACTACTTGTGTTCCCTTTCGCACGGGGAGCGATGTCAAGGATGCCAGGGTTAACGACTCGGCTCGGGGAAGCCCCACGGCGATGTTTCGTGTGGGTACTCCGATCGACGATGCGGCAATGGGCCTGGAAGACGGAGACAGGAGGTTCTCCTGCGAGCAAGGGTAGCTGCTCTGCTTGGGGAAGTTATCACACCTGCTGGAGGCCTGTGCTTAATAAATCTGGAATGGCTAAATTGGAGAGTGACCGGGACTGTCCTGAAATCCTCCTTCACCCGTGCTGCCGTGCACGACAAAGAACAAGTACGGAGTAATTACATCCACTCGTCCCCGGAACGCCAAGGGTCGAGGAATAATGAAGATGTGAGGTCACTGCTCGGCGGCTCGAGACACCCATCGGTTCCTGTTTATGGTCATCCCTTCAATTGTGTTCCCAACAATGCGGTTGGCGGCAACCTGAAAGCAAGGGTGGGTCTAGCCGTGTCTTTTCCCGACTATAAACCTAGAGACAAATAACAAAACAAATGAGAATAGGACCCAAGATAGAAACGCTTCAGTGATTGATTTAGCAACCATTGCTGAAATCCAGTTGGTCGCCGCAGCAGGTCGCACTGGAGTGAATGTCATGTCGCAAGGCCCAAAAATTGACGGGGGAGGGTATCAGTGGCATCGCAAATCCAACATCTCCAAGGGCGAGTTCCGGGGCAGTTTCGAAATAAGCTCGTCTGCACGAGCCCATATGTGGACACCTTGCGCAGACGTCTGCAAGAATGGAGACGAAAAGAAGGGCCTGGACCCGACCACACTGACTGCGCGGTAACGTCCAGATGGTGACGACAAGAAACGTGAAACTCGTCGTGTTGGAGAAGGCCCCTGGAAAGATCACGGCGGAATGGGGGTGCGATGTTTCAACTGTTTGAGAATGTTTGAATGGCAAGCGGCACGAGCACCTCAACCACCAGACGAGCCACTGTCAAAAGAGGGCGGCAAATGGGACGGCTAAGCCAGGTGGACACACGAACCCTGAGCGAGCGAGCAACACTGTGAACATGAATCACGCTGGAGCGTCCATCGGCTTCCAGGTTTGGTGGAGACTGAGCTGCGCGGGGAATTCATCGCAGATCTGGAGAAGGGACACCCCCGACAGGGCAGGGTGCACCTGCCCTGTGCTGACTGTGACCTCGAACTGCCCAGTCAGACAGCTCCAATTGGGTTGTTGCTGACCATAGAGCACGATTTGAGGACATGTACAAACTTGAAGGTTTACTGTGGTGCAGGGTCAACAGTGGGTGGGCCCTTTCACGCACGTACAAGCCCGACAGCGGCTCTAGGGTTCAGAGCACTCTGAAAGGTAGAGACACTTTTACTTCGCGCTGCGTCGTCATCGACTGCGCCTCTTTCACTAGTTGAATGGCACTCTTATCATCTCTCTTGATCTCACATCTGGTTCATCTGCAGCCGCCTTTCGTTGGCTGCCCTGGCAAGTCGTGGGGGCTGTGGCTCTTCGGCAGCAGCCTCTTCCGTGCGTAGTGCTCACCCCTACCTTAAGTGCACACATGCAGCTTCTTATCGGCATCGCACAACGTCCGCCGGGACGACAGTTTTCTCCGCATCGCCTTGACTGATAAAAGAACCTGGAAGGCTCTAGGTCTGATCTTGGAATAGTGTGTTGGCGCCCGCTATTGACTGGGCCACAGTCTCCCACAGCCCTCTTGGACGGCGCCTGCTGTTACTCTAGAAATACCCGCCACTTAGAGTTAAGCCATCTTAGAATAGAAGCAGGCAGACGCCACTTCTGCCAGTGGAAGGAGAGTATTAGAGGCGGGTGAAGGGGACATCAATATCCGAGACAGTTGGCATATTTACCCCGTACGCAGGGGGCTGGTCTGGGTCTGAGTCTTGGGGGCCCCAACCTTCGATCCCTTTTCTCTTTGTGTCCCTTACAAACGGGATCCTTCAATCCACCCCTCGCGGCCCGACGACCTATTAAACATAACCTTTATACCACCTTGCTAATAATCGGCACCGAATAATCGTGGGCGCACTAGGAGCATGCGAGCGGTGACAGCACACGAATAAACGAATGGAGGGCATTTAGTTGGCAATATGTTGCCGTCAAGACGCCACCTAGGGGGCCGGCGGCCGGGGTAATGCAATCCTCCACATCCCAGGTGTGACTGGACCTTGTGCGCACATAGGTGCTGTGCTGTAGCTATTTCCTCTAAAAATGGCTAGGTACTTGGTCTAGGAATGGTAACGGCAGGTGATACTGCCCTCGCCCGCCTGTATCCAATCTTTCATGGGAAAGCAGATGGACACGGCTTTTAGCTGTGTACACTACTATGGACTTGTTCAATCAGAGCACTAGGCATAGGCGGTATATCAACTAGATACAGCAGCTAAACTAAAGCTTGCGACGTCGCGGGAGAGGAATCTAATATGTATGGACACTTTCAAGTTCACACTCGCTCGGAGAAGTGGCCGCTACACTAACATGATGCTCATGTTCCGACGTCAGCCCTTCAATGTTGTTTGTTCGTGCTCTCAGTAAGCTTAACCACCCATCTTGTGCCACTCTCCTCTCCCAAATGAGAGGCTTGCGTAACGAAGGGGGCCAGCAACAGCGGCGTATTGTGCCTACGGACGTAACCAGCCCAACCCCGTTATCGGGAAGCTATTCCCAGCCGTCATTGAGGAACAGAGGGAAGACTCGCAGCAGCGTGTGTGTGAGAGACAGAGAGAGAGCAAGAGAGAGAGAGAGGGAGCAGCTCCATATGTGAATTTACCTTCTAGCTTCGGCCTTCCCCCTTCCCTCCCGCGGAGATACACCGTGCCCAGCCCTACCCGAGACACGCTGCGACTTGCTTCCTGGCCAAATCATAGAGAAGCCAGAGAATCACCAGTTGAAACCACCCCACCTCATCGTGGGGCTTAAGATCTCCCGAGTATCAGAGCCGCAGAGGCATTTCCGTCTAGTCCAGAAGGGGTGCAAGGGGAAGAAGAAGAAGACTGAAAACCATCTGAAAAAAGGGAAAAAAAGACCAATTACGAGGACCAACCGGTCGATCCCGGGGGAACACCGAATTGAATAGGCATAGACTGATCTGCCGCCCATCAGTCCGCCCCGTTCCAAACCCCGGAGTGTACACGAGACAGGTGACGCTTCCAGTAAACTACACAGACCTCGAGCATCAGTACGTTTCAGAAATGCACAAAATGTTCAGGTCTACGGAAGATGGAGGAAGAGGAGAAAGGGGGGAGGGGCGGGGAAAGCTAGGAAGTGACGGACCCTCCGGTCGGCATTCGCGTGGTCGTTGTTCGACATTATCAACAACAATTACTCCGGACTCTGCGGTGGCCCGGTTTTGGAGATCTACAGCACAGCCACGAATCGGACAGTTTAACTCCCGCCATACGTGTGTTGCGTGACGACATGCAAAGTCACCTGGCGGACTCCGGAGAGAATGCTTTCAGCTTCCCCCGTGTGGATAACCGACATCGACATCACTACCCAAGCTTACGCCGGAGGGGTCTTCACAGGAGAGGAAGGGTTAGGGGACAGCTTATCGGGGTGGGATGACGCGTCGAGCTTCGTTCGTTGACCCGGAGGTGTGGCCCCAGGTATGGGAACTCCCTCCATGGCAAGCGCCCGCGAGCCTCGAACATCGTCTTGATCCAATTCAACCTCTTCGTAGAGCTGTGAAAAGAGGTCTTGCTGTGGGTCCGCCCTCCCACGCGGCCCGTAGTAACCAGAACGAGTATGCTGTGACATGTGCTCGTGCGCCATCTAAGTTGTATCCTCTATGGTCCCAACGAACTGTCCCATGAGATGCCGCTCCCATTCCAGATCTCTGAGAGGCCATTGGGGGATGTCGAGTGAGAGAAAAGGTGTGCCAACGAGAAATGCGTCTACTGCCCGGTTCGTGCACGCCGGCTAGCCCTCGCCGAATATAAAGAACAGACCGAGAAAAATAAAGCATGCTAAACAAACGGGAGAAAAGAAGGGTAAGAAGCGATACTGGAAAGACAGTCGCAACCCCCACCGTGCATACACTATCCAACGATGATGTTACCCAGCACCCCCACCTTCATCCGGACCCGTCACCCTGCCCAAACACGCCGCTGCGCTCCAAGAGACTGCTGGGCGCCACAAAGCTGAAGCCGCCAAAGGGATCCTCCCTGTCCATTGCCGCAGCCCAGTGATCCTTAGTGGTCACCACGGGGCTAAGGGACAGCTCCGTGAAGCACGGGTCGAAGTTCTCGGCAAGCTCCGGGTCCGTGATGAAGGGCTGGATGGGGGGTTGGGCTTCCCGGGCGAGCAGCTTCTTCCAGTCAATCTTTCGGAAGAAGCGGTGGCGCTTGAGCGTCTGGAGGTCCTTGGGCATGTTGGCGCCCAGCCGCTTGCGGGGGTCCTTCTTGAGCAGGCGGGTGATGAGGTCCTTGGCGTCGGCGCTCATAAAGTACGGCATGACGAGCTTCTGGCGGACAATGTTGTCTTGGATCTTGGCGTTGTTGCCGCCGCGGAAGGGCGGGTTGCCCGTGAGCAGGTCATAGCCCAGCGCGCCAAAGGACCACCAGTCGGCGGCCTTGCCGTATTTGTCGCCCTTGACCACCTCGGGCGCCATGTACTCGACCGTGCCGAGCATGGACTGGCACGAGTCGGCGTCCTCAACGGAGACTTTGGAGAGGCCGAAATCCGTGAGCAGCAGATGGCCGTCGGCGTCGAGGAGACAGTTCTCGGGCTTCAGGTCGCGGTAGACGACACCAAGGTCGGTGTGCAGGTGAGAGATGGCGAGAAGCATCTCGGCCATGTAGAAGGCGGCCACGGGCTCGGGAAACATCTTTTCCGAGTTGAGGTGGGTGAAGAGCTCGCCGCCCTGCCCGTACTCGAGGATCAGATAGAGCTTCTCCTGGTCCTGGAAGGCGTAGTACAGCTTAACGACGAAGGGGTGGCGGTTGACGGACTCCAGGATCTGGCGCTCGGTCTTGGTTTGCTCGACTAGCTTCTTATGCACCACGAGAGATGCCTTCTTGAGTTGCTTTTGGGCGTAGAGGCGGCCGGTGGCCCTCTGCTTGACGAGGACCACGGTACCGTACGTGCCCTTGCCAAGGCACCGGAGCGGCTCGAAGTCCTCTGCGGTCACCTTTTCTTTGCGTGGTACGAGCCCACCCTCAATGACGCCAAGCATCGTCCCGGGCTTCTGCGAGAGGGTCTCGCTCACGAACTCGCCCTCAAGATTCACCTCGTAACTAGTGGACCCGCTCTCGGAGCTGTTGCTGCAGAAATCGCTCTGGACGGTATCTCGGCTGCCTGAGCGGCTCATGGGCACGCTGGAGAGACCAGAGTTGATGCGTGACATGGCATGGTGGTGGCTCATGCCGCCGAGGGTCATGGTGCTGGCGCGGGAGCTGGTGTCCAGGCTGAGGGGTTCCATGGCCTGACGAAGCTTCGCGATGCCCGAAATGCAAGGCGACGCGGTGCCCCTCATGACAGGGCTGCAGTTCGCACTGACGATATCGTCAAGGCATGCTAGGCCACGGCGGCCCTGAAGAGAGGGTGTCTCACTCCCGCCGGTGGCATAGCCAGAATCAGCCTCCGAGGGGGTCTTGGTGAATCCCCGCACGACGGTGACGGCAGGCGCAGTCTGGGCCGACATGGTTGTCTCCGTTGATCAACGACTCGGGAAAAGTATGATTGCTCGCCTTGGGTCTATGCTCGTTTCGCGACTTTTATTTTCGGTAGTCGACCGCGGCAACCCAAATGCTGTTCGGTACAAGCGGGGTGATTGTTACCTCGTAGGGCTCGTTCGTCGCAGCGGATTTATACAGAGAAGAGAAGTGATCCACGTCGGCGCTCAGCGTCAGCTCGAAGCTCAAACTGGAAGTCTCGGACAAGGTTGCGGTGGCTAGGCACGCTCATGAAGGCCTTGGGGAAAAAGAGACCGGGAAACTCGTTCGGCTGGTGACTGTGATGCATTGAGTAGTGTGTTTTCGCGGGGTGAAAGATGTTCCTTTGTCTGGTGTTTAGGTGTCGTTCTGTTGTTTGAAGCTGCTGTTGCTGCTTTGTAGCTCGGTTCTACCAACTTTGTGGCTTAAGGTTTTGTTGTTGTCGAGAAGAAAAGCGACGGAGGAATGTGAGGAGAGGGGGGAGAGAGGAAAAATGAATTAAAGTGGAAGGGCAGCGACACGATGGAAAAAAAATGGTCGCGGCTTAGAGCGAGGCTTATTGGGTTCTGGATCTGGGATACCTCCAGTATACTCCCGATGGACTTGTCGCGTCTTGGAGCTGACACCCTCGTTTTGGCTTGGGCGGCGCAGTAATTGATGTTTAGATTAGGTACCGTGATTGTTCATCCGGGGTCAGGCCTCAGCTCGCCTCCACGTCGGTAGCCCCTTCCCCCTCCAATATACCGGATTTTGGCGGCTTTCCAAGGTCATTGTCGCCCTAACTTAGTGTGCGCAAACACCCAGCCAGCCAGTAAACTTCACCTCATGCTATTCCATTACGTTGGATCCACGTTGGGGTCGGAGCTGACACCAAAATGACTCTAATGGGACGGTGAGCCCGAGACCAGTCTCCGAAAAACAGTTGGGGGGCAATGGAGCCCTGACCAACACAATTAAGCTTCCATGTTCAACAGAGTTTCTTTGTGCTACAATAGCTATATCAATGTAGTTGGCGATGCACTCTGTCCTCTTCTCCATCGCTACTAATTTCTTCGGAGTGAGAACCGAGGGACACCCGGCGCGTTGGTCTATGCAAGGGCTCGTACAATATGCATGGCGTCCTAAATTGGGGTTGATCAAATGCGCGTTCCCTGAATCATGCTGCCCAGGCTCTGGCTGATCTCTGGGACGGGAGACCGAGCAGCACTAACATGCCCCATCAACCCCAATTCCAACCAGTTCAACTGCATGTGATCTGCACATTCCCCAGAAATTTCCAGTGTCCGGTACGATGTGCAAGAGACCTCTCGCAGCGAAAGGTGCTACTCTGGAAGCATAAGTCCACGATGGCATACCATCACCCCGCAGAATATTGAGCGGACAGACACCATATACCTATGCATACACTGCGCTTCCAATATTGTACAGAAGCTTTCTACAGAGCCTCGCCGTCGTTCCGTCCCCAGATCTTGATCGTTCTGTCGTGGCCCCCGCTAATGATCCACCGCCCGTCCCTCGTCACGTCCACACTGCCGACCGGGCCCGTGTGTCCGCTCAGCGTCTGCACCACCGTCCAGTCGTCCGCCGAAAAGATTTTCACCTTGTGATCCACCCCGCTCGACACGAAGAATGTGCTCGACTTCTTGGGCAGCTGCGCGCCCTTCTCGTCTACTCCGGGCGCCTCGGTACCCGTGAGGGGGTCGTCCAGGCCCTTGTACCAGCGCATGTCCGAGACCGCGCTCGAGTGCGCGCCGACCCCGCCCGTCCTCTGCACCTTGCGTAGGTCCCAACACTTGATCCACCCGTCTGCCGAGCCCGAGAGCACCCGGAACCCGTCCGAGCTCCAGTCGAGCGCGTAGATGGGTTTAATGTGCCCGTCGAGGTGCCCATCGAGGAGCATGATGGTCCGCCCCGTGCGCAGGTCCCACACCCTGCCGATGCTGTCCATGCCCGCGCTCGCGATGAGGGAGCCGTCCGTGTTGAAGCTCACCGCGTACACGCCCCTGGAGTGGCCGTCCTGAAGCTGGAGCTCCGTAGTCTTCTCCACGTCCCAGAGGCGCCAGGACGTGTCTTCGGACGCGGAGGCGAGGTAGCGGCCCGAAGGGTGGAACTCCACCCTGCAGACCCTCTGGGTGTGGCCCGCAAGCGTCGCTTTCGGCGTGTCCTGTGTGAGCGACCATAGGTGTACCTTGCCCTCTGCGCCGCCGGACGCGAGGTTCACCGAGTCCGGTGACACTCCCTTCTCCGGCAGCGTAGCATCGGGGAACCACGAGATTCCGCTAATCTTTCCTGTATGGCCCCTAAACGTCTTTCCCTCCTCAAGATCGGGGATGTTGAAGAGTTTGAGGGTCCCTCCCCAATTCCCAACGGCCACCGATTTTCCGTCCGGCGATATCCTCGTCATGCTGACGTGCCGCTCCCCGGCCGTTTGCGACCCCTCCAGCTCGAACTCTTGCAATCTCTCCTTGATGTGTTTCCGGAACTTGACGTGTGTGCGCAGTGGTATTGTTGCCTCCTGGGCCTGGAACTCGACCCGCCGCTTTGCCCTGGGCAGCGAATACTTTGCAATATCGATCCGCGCCTCTAATAGAGCCTCCCCACCCCTCGTGTAAAACTCCTCTTCTTGTTCCTCGTCCTCCTCATCCTCGTCCATCTCCTCGCCCGCGTCCTGCATCTGCACGTCTGCGCCTGCCTCCGCCTGTTGCTTGGTGGTCAGCTCAGCCTGCACCACAAGCAGCTCGCGCAGCCGATCTCTCCTGTCGCCAGGGCCTTCGCCGAATAGGGTAACGGGTTCGCCGAGCTCGCGTAGCCGCGCGCGCACGCGGGCGTCGTCGGTCGGCACGGCGATGTTGGCGGCCATGCGTTTCCTGTTAAAGGCGGACATGATGGCCGATGCGCGCTCCGGGGCGATGCCGCTCGCCGCGCCGTGGATGTCGTAGTCCTGGTCCATGGGGACATCTTCTATGGAGATCCCCCCACCTCTGTTCGTCTCCGCCTCGGCCTCCTCGACGTAGGCCTGGCGCGACGGATGCATCATTTTCGCGTTGTGTGTGTGCCCCTAGCAGGGGCGATAAAATGATATATCGGACAGTTCCTCGGTCGAAGTATGGAAAGAGAGATCTGAATTGGCAGTAGATCTTGCGTGGTATATTTCGGAACTGCGGGGAGGCCTTGTGTGGATTGGAACTGGCGTGCGGTGTAACGAGGTCCGCCAGCCTGATGAAGTTTCGCCGAAGTTTAAAGCTTGGTGTTGGTATATCGCCTTGTAAAGTGGCAACCGACTGGCATCGGCTGGCGGGTATGCGCCAGCCACAGGTGACACAGCTGCGAGTTACGATTTGTGAATCAATCAGCTTATCTGCATAAATACCCTCCCTTTAGGCACATATTTATGCAATGCTACACTGTAGTCAGCCACAGTGAACGACTTCCACTGCCGGCAAGCATTCAGAGTCGGCTTCTTTTCGTTCTAACAACCCTTCGCCCCTTCACATTCCTGCACCTTCTGCTCTTTATCACCCGTGCCTCCGGTATCATTGACAGTAACCCTTAATCTCAACTTCCAATGGAGTCATAATCGGAACCCCTCTCGCTTCCTAACCATCGGCAGTCTCGCCTTCTTGGACTAGACCCTCAAGAACCCCATCACAATGGCAAGCATCGATCGATATCGCCCCCCACGAGAGGGTTACGAACCACCTCCCATCCCCCAACAGCAGCAACTGCAACAACAACAACCACAACCACAACCATCACGATCTCCCAGTCGCCGGCGTGATGTTCCCCCACCGGTGCCGTCTCCCCCAACACACTCGTCGAGGACGTCACCCCCTCGCCCCTTGCCCCGACGAGACCACCAGTCCCCGCCTCCCACCGCGCCTCAAACGCCAGCACCGCCCGACTCCTTGGGTCAGTGGTTCTTCACCCCGGATGAGGTTCTCAGCACGCCTTCTATCATAGACGGCCTGTCGCCGGCGGAGGAGAGGCTGCGCAGGGCAAAGGGCGTAAACTTCATCTACCAGGCCGGCGTCCTGCTCGACTTGCCCCAGGTTACCCTCTGGGTCGCGGGCGTCTTCTTTCACCGGTTTTACATGCGCATGAGCATGGTGGAAGAGAAGGGCGGCGTGCACCACTATGTAAGTATTTCCAACCGTAAACTGCGACGTTTCTTCACGCCCCACCCCCGTGACCAGACTCGGAGACTAATCCGAACCCCATGTACAAACAGAATATCGCTGCCACAGCCCTTTTCCTCGCCAACAAGACGGAAGAAAACTGCCGTAAGACGAAGGAAATCATCATTGCCGTCGCCCGCGTCGCCCAGAAGAACCCGCGCCTCGTCATCGACGAGCAGAGCAAGGAGTACTGGCGCTGGCGCGACTCCATCCTCACCTTCGAGGAGCTCATGCTCGAGCTCCTCACCTTCGACCTCATCATCGACAACCCGTACAACCGCCTCTTCGAACTCCTTGCCCGCCTCGACGCCGCCAAGAACAAGACGCTGCGCCAGGCCGCCTGGACCTTCTGCAACGACGCCTGCCTCACCCCGCTCCCGCTGCTCATGGACGCCCGGGACGTGGCCCTCGCGGGCATCTTCTTCGCGAGCGTGCACACGGGCCAGCCGATCGACGATGTCGGCGGCGAGCCGTGGTGGCGCGCCCTGGGCGCCGAGGAGGCGCGCGCCGCGCTCGCCATCGAGGCCATGCGGCAGTTCTACACCGAGAACCCGCTGCGGAAGCAGAACCCCTCGCTGAGCCCTAGGTTCATGCTGGAGAACACGAGGAGAATGGGCCAGTCGCCGCCCTACACGGCGACACCCATGGACCCTGATCGGGACAGGGATAGGGGCGGCGGCGGCGGCGGCGCACAGAGCCCGGCCAGGGCCAGGGCTAACGGTTCTGGGGGTGTCGACAGGCTGGCAGGTGATGTGAGGGATGCAACACTCAAAGAGTCCTCTGCCGGCGGCCAGGACCCCTCGCGGCGGAATGGCGACGTGTCTCCTTCGGCGTCTTTCAAGAGGAAGGGCATGTCGGACAGTGAGGCAGGGGATGGCCAGCCGAGAAAGCGACAGAGGTCGTCTTCGGAAGGGGAGGAAGGGGAAGTGCCCGAATCGTGAAATGCGGGGGAAAGGATATCGCGGTCTTGACACGACTGTGAGCTTCGCAGGAAACCGTGCCGATGGGTTTTTTTTCTCTTATTTTCTTCTCTTATTTTCTTCTCTTGCTTTTCTTTTTGCTTCCCGTCTGCGGCATGCGGGTAATGGATGTTCATATCCTTCTGTCTCTATGTTGGTTGGGGGACAGGGTCTTGGGGGGTTACAACAAGGGTGGCGGGTCCGGCGTTCGGGTGTAATGAGTATTTCTTTCCCGTCTTTTGCTCCAGGGTTCTTAATCAGTCTTTACTTCTTTCCGTCTCACTGCTGGTCTAAGTCTGGGTGCGCCTAGTCAGAGCCCTTAGTGTGTTTCTCGTATGACATATGGGACGCTGAATGATTTTCATCTACCTTGATGTCAATGCGTGTAGTCAAGTTGTCTGCCCGAGACTCCGAATGCATCAGGAGGTAAGGCTACACTAGTGTACAAGGAGAGAATTGGCCTACAACCGTGTCGTCGTGCCAGCCCAGGACCAGGGTTTTGACCACGGCAAGTTCAAAGCCTTGCTCACTCCGTGGCCCAACACAACACCTGAATAGAACGCGATGAAGTACACTTTTTAGAGCTCACTTATACGGAGAGGACAGACCATAATCGTCTTATTGGCAACCGTACCTGATTGGTAGGCACTGTTTCTCAAAGAGGATGCATTGTTGCGTGAAATGAACCCGACTATTAACTCTCGCATAAGCCTCTCTGCGTACTGGGCCATCTAGGACCGTCCTAGACGGTAGGGGGCAGGCTAACAATGGACTATGGTCCAGCAGTTCTGTCATGATAAACTTTTTTTGGGGCTCTTTTTCTTTACCTGGGGAAAATGCCCCTTTTTGACAAAAATCCATGAACCCTTGTTGAGCTGTCCTTCAAATGATCCACAAACGCAAAATACCAACCGTTCCACCCCAGACTCCCGCAGTAGCCTACTTAACAATGCGGCAAACCAAGTCTGAACCATCCACCGAGTCTCCCTCCTTTACCTGGAGGCCAGCGACCTTGCCGTTGTGGGGGGCGGATATGACCATTTCCTATCAGCAACATTAGTATACGAACACACGAGGCCTTGCTCACAAACTAGGGGAGTTCGAAGAGGGAGTTAAAAGTGACGGGCGGCACATACCATCTTCATGGCGCTCAGTACGGCAAGGGGATCGCCCTTCTTCACGTCCCCGCCTTCCTGGACCCTAAGCTCGACGAGCACACCAGCCATCGGCGCGCCGACTTGGCTCGAATCGCTGGGGTCGGCCTTGGGCCTGCTCACATTCTCGACGGCGGCCATCTTATCCTCCACGGTGACTTGCCTGACTTCGCCGTTCATCTCGTAGAACACCTCGCGCTGGCCGGTGTTCTCGCTCAGGGGGCCGACAGCCAGGAGCTTCAGGATGAGGACCTTGCCCTTCTCGAGCTCCACGTGGAACTCCTCACCAATTGCCGGCTTGGACAAGAAGTACTTGGTGGGAAGTACGGACAGGTCACCGAAGCGCAACTGGAACTTCTTGTAGTCCTCAAAGACCTTGGGGTACATGACGTACGAGGCGATGTCGCAGTCGGTGACCTTACCGCCGTACTTCTTCGAGAGCTCGCGGCGGACCTTGGCGAAGTCAATGGGTTCCAAGGAGAGACCTGGACGGGCGGTGAGCTTGCGGCGACCGCGAAGAGCATCGGTGCGAAGGGGCTCGGGGAAGCCGCCGTACGGCTGGCCCATCATGCCCTCCAAGAACTCAAGCACAGAGCCGGGGAAGTCGAGCTGCGAGGCCTTGGCCAGGACGTCCTCAGGAGTGAGCTTGTTGGAGACCATGAACTGCGCAAGATCACCAACAACCTTGGAAGTGGGGGTGACCTTGACGATGTCGCCAAGGAGCTGGTTGGCCTGCTCGTAGGCCTTCTTAGTCTCGGCCCACTGGGAACCAAGACCGAGCTGGGACGCCTGGAACATCATGTTGGTGAGCTGGCCACCGGGGATCTCGTGCTCGTAAACCTCAGGGTCGGGACCAGTGAGGTGGGCCTCAAAAGGCGAGTACAGGAGGCGGAGCTGAGCC